>JZKD02S2093511.1:230959-249390 GCA_000966675.3 Picea glauca | reverse complement strand
GATGCCACATGGCCTGCAATGCCAACAAAACTTCCTTCAGACATACCAAAGTTTGAAGGAAAGGCAGGGGATGACCCCGCCAACCACGTCATGACCTTTCATCTATGGTGCTCTTATAATAGCATTATGGATGATTCCATCAGACTGCGACTCTTTCAACACACACTTACTGGCCCATCAGCCAAATGGTATGTCGAAGAAAAATCTGGGTCCCATATGACCTTTGAGTCATTGGCCAAAGAATTTTTTACCTTCTTCCAATTACCCATCTGACATGACAATGGTCTAGAACTACTGTCCAATTTCAAATAGACCTCAGCCACCCACATCGCTGACCACATTCATGAGTGGCATAGGCAACGTAGTTTGTGTAAAGCAGAAACCACCAAGCAACAGTGCCTTGATTGGTTGCTTAGATCACTTGTCGCTCTCCTTGGAAAGGATGTCGCTTCCACCTTCCCTCAATCCGAAGAGGAAGCCATCAGTAAGGCCCAACAATATGACCTTATCTATGCACAGTTGGGGTACTTATACACAGTACTTCCTGATCTTCCAAAACCTACACCATTTGGCCAAGACAAACCTGGGATGTCTCATTCAGCAGATGGACTAATAGGTTCCACCACACACCATAGTCCACAACCGCAAATACCACTGATGTATGGCACACCTCAATACCCGTCGGCATATGGGGACACTCCTTATTACCCCCCACCCCCTTATCAACAACCATACCCTGTTACTATACCTCCACCCATCAGTGGACCACCACCGGCACCCCCCATACATCCACCTATTCCTCCAAATAGTGGTACTCCCTCAACATCAGCATATAGTACTAGTGAAATCATGCAGCCTTCCTATATAACTTATGGATTGGGACCACCACAAAATCCATACTTCCCATTTCCTGGTCCTCCAAAACCCATGGCTCCCCCACATCCACATGCGGGGGTAAATTTTGTTCAACCTTCTGCTGCTCAACAATACCAAAATTTTGAATAGTTGAACACAGCCAACCCAACTCATCCATCGAANGTTCTGTGCGTCCCCCCTTGAGGCACCCACCTCTTGGATGGGATCCAGCCCGTGACCCATTTCTTAGGCCGAAAATCTAAATGTCGCACTTTGACCGAGGTACCTAGTGACCAACAGTAGGATATCTACCCAGGTGGCAATTGTGGGCTGCAATTGCACCTTGATTGGATTTTGTGTGGCTATTGGGAAATATCGCCAGCTCTTTCGGGATATGCCCCCTCTACCCCTCATTATAACCAGTTGTTTCATCCTTCACTAGTCTCTCTTCCGTTGACTTCAGACCCCACTGTTGAGAACTATTGGAAGGTCCAGTGCTATTGGAGAGGAAGGACGTTACGTCTTCTAGGACACGAGCATTTTTCTTTCTTTTGATTCCCCCACGCGGACAAAACCCACTTACCCATATATATGCTTCTTTCTCAGATTATGTATGATGCACATTTGATTACTGTTTGATTGGGATATATATATATATATTGTGTAAACATTCAACGCAAAAGCTTTTTGGTTCTATATTTCTCACACCACTTGGTGCACACATTCACACAACTAGTCTGACATCATAGGGGAACCACAGAACCCCCGTCGTTCACAACGCTTGCTCAATCTCCCTCCTATCTTAGGGGGAGTATCTGGTCGTACCCGCTCATCAGTACCTCCTTCACACACTCCTATGAGTGCTACCATCTTAGGATCAGCTTTTCTTGGTTCTACATTACTTGGGTCATCCTCCCAAGGTCATCCGCTCACTCGCTCTCCTTTACACGGAAGCGGGGGACCCACTTCCTCTCAAGGAGGGAGCACCAACCCACCTAGTCCCCATCAAGGGTCAGGTTCACAACACAATATGGCTGGAGCTAACCCTCCCCCACCACTACAGATGCCATACTTGGCCTCTCTCAACATCCCGGATCTCACCAAGCTCACCAATGATCCTATATTGCATGACGCCACATGGCCTCCAATGCCAACAAAACTTCCTTCAGACATACCAAAGTTTGAAGGAAAGGCAGGGGATGACCCTGCCAACCATGTCATGACCTTTCATCTATGGTGTTCTTCTAATAGCATCATGGATGATTCCATCAAACTGCGATTATTTCAACGCACACTTACTGGCCCATCAGCCAAATGGTATGTCGAAGAAAAATCAGGGTCACATACGACCTTTGAGTCATTAGCCAAAGAATTTTTCACCTTCTTCCAATTACCCATCCGACATGAAAATGGTCTAGAACTACTGTCTAACTTCAAACAGACCTCAGCCACCCACATCGCTGACCATATTCATGAGTGGCGTAGGCGACGTAGTTTGTGTAAAGCAGAAACCACCAAGCAACAGTGCCTTGACTGGTTTCTTAGATCACTTGTCTCTCTACTTGGTAAGGACGTCACTTCCACCTTCCCTCAGTCTGAAGAGGAAGTCATTAGTAAGGCCCAACAATATGACCTTATCTACGCACAGTCAGGATACTTATACACAGTACTTCCTGATCTTCCAAAACCTGTGCCATTTGGCCAAGACAAACCTGGGATGTCTCATTCAGCAGACGGACTAATAGGTGCCACCACACACCATGGTCCACAACCCCAACCACCACCAATGTATGACACACCTCAATACCCGCCAGCATATGGGGGCACTCCTTATTTCCCCCCACCCCCTTATCAACAGCCATACCCTGTTTCTATACCTCCACCCATCAGTGGACCACCACCGGCACCTCCCATGCATCCACCTATTCCTCCAAATAGTGGTACTCCCTCAACATCAGCATATAGTACTAGTGAAAGAACTACACCTTCCTATGTACCTTATGGATCGGTACCACCACAAAATCCATACTTCCCATTTCCTGGTCGTCCGCAACCCATGGCTCCCCCACATCCACATGCGGGGGTAAATTTTGTTCAACCTTCTGCTGCTCAACAGTACCAGAATTTTGAACAGTTGAACACAGCCAACCCAACTCACCCCTCGAACAACGCCAAAAAGAAAGGATGGAACAGAAACAATAACAACCCTAGTTAAGGCGGGAATCAACCCCCACAACACCAACCCACTGGGGGCAACCAGAACCAAGGGAACCAAAACCCCCAAGGAGGCAATAACAAAAAAAACCAAGGGAGAAATAATGTTAAAACCATCCACCCTTGTTCTCTTTGTGGCGAGTTCGGTCATTACACTCACCATTGTCCCCAAATCTCTGATTTCAAAAGGTTGAAAGACTCGGGTAGTCTTCCCCATACCCCTGCACAAACTGCCCCTCAGCAGGCACCACAACGGTATGTGAAACAACCCCCTCCCGCCGTGCTACAAAATCCCATCCCACATCAAGGTGTGATAAACACCCAATAGGATGCACACTATCCCCCACCTCAGGCGGGACAATACCACAACCCTAACACTCCAGTAGAGCGTACAATTCTCCTCACCAGTGAGGAAGAAATCCTTTTGCAAACACAGAATCGTCAGTATCAGACACCAGCTGAGTCTACTCCTCTCTCTCCAGAGACAAACCCTACACCGACGGGACCCCCGTTGGTGATCCCTCGCCCTTCCGTCGAACCACCATTACACATCCCTCGCATCCCCTTGCGCAGGAATGTGCACAACCCACAGGCTAGGGCAGCTCATAATTATAGTTTGGTAGATGACTTAGCACAATCCACGGCTGCCATGTCAGTCTTGGAAGTCCTCCAGACTTTCCCTACACAATGAAAGTCTCTACTTTCCTCCTTGGGGGCAGTCGACCCAGCAGATACTTGACTCATCACCTTTGATCTCGAAAATAGCGACCTACGCCTTCCCGCCTTGGTCGCTATTCAACTACCAGTAAAAATATGGAACATCACAGTTCATCGGTGTATCATCGATGAAGGTGCATCTACATGCATCATGTCCAAAACAGTATGGCAGAAACTCGGTTCCCCGGAACTCATACCCTCCGCCATCACATTACGAGCTTATGACGGACGACCATCATCTCCCGAAGGGCTCTTCCAAAATGTCCCCGTTGAACTCGGGGGCAAAACTATTCTCATTGACATCGAAGTTATCGACGCTCTGCTCAATTACAATATCTTGTTTGGACGTAGCTACATGTATGCTATGAAGGTAGTGGCATCTTCCGTCTTTCGGACAATCATGTTCCCTCACAACGAAAATATTGTGACCATCGACCAAGTCTCACATTACGAGCCTAACCCCTCTGCCAACCTCGATAACATTCTTCCTCTCATCCACACCAACAAAGACACATATCCACTCGTCAAGATTGGTCCTTTGATTTTTAAAGATCCATCCTTGTTAGTGACGTACCATGGAGCACCACCACTCCTTCCCCCTAATCAAGTATGTGTCGTCTCATCTACCGGAACTCACAAGGAGGATTCTCTTCCTCCTCAGGAGGCTTCAGTCATTTCTGATGTCTCAATAGTCGTAGAACCACTCCAGTCGGAGCCTCCTGTGCCCTCGTCGACCTCAACCATCCACGAATCCACATCCCCTCAGGGGCATAGTCCCATTTTGGAGACACTCCCCCAACCCCTCACCCAAATTCCCTTATTTTACCCTCCACCAGGTATAGAATATTTTCAGGTAGCCGCAACGCTCACGCTACCAAATATGGTGTTAGCAATCCCAGTTTGGTATTTACACCCACCAGAGATGGTCCCTCGACCATCCCTTCCTCCACAAGAAGGACTTCCCATGATGATTCCCGTCCTTACCCCTACTACCCCCATACTCACAACCCCCCTTTCTACAGCTGGGGGCAGGAGGAAGAAGAAAGAGCCCTCCGCCCCCCTTCCTCCACGCATCCCACCACCTTCCACACTCTATGAGAAAGAGGGCCACCAAACTAATAATTTCCCATCACTACCTGAATTACGGAATTTGATTCCCCCCAACCCAACTTCAAAAACCCCCGTCACTACTACAAGTACCACTGCCACCAATCCTTCCAGTAGTAAAGGGTTGAGGACCAAATACGCTTTTGCGATATGTTCAGAATATGGCCATTACACTCATCATTTCCCAGCACTGCCACGCTTTCAGTAGACGTTAGTGGTTGTACGCCAGAACTTCCAAAACAACCCCCGCCCTGCAACGTCCTCTTCAACAAATATCACTGACATCCGCTATGTCACTACTTCAGTTAATGAACGGATGAGATGCCCTTGCTCTCTCTGTGATTCACTAGCTCATTTTACATACCAATGTCCTATGATCCTTGCATACAGGAAACGTCAATTGACCCTGCATCACCAACCCGTAGAGGTGATAATTGACATTACTTCGTCACTTGAGGATCTTCACGTCACTTCTCCCGAACCCGAGGCACTCCCAACGTCTCCATGGTTCTTAAACAACATCTCTGAGGATTTACCCCGCAATCCCCCAAACTCTCCCACTCATTCATCTACGGAGACTTTCCACCCAACCACCACGGGTACCCCTCAGTACTTCAATATATGGTTCATGTCGAGTGAACCCTCACCATCTACTCACACCACTCCCCTTGCTTCTCCAGCAGGGGGCAATCACACTAGCACCGAGATTACTCCTCATGACCCCTTGTATTCCCACTATTTCCTATGCGACAAGGAAATACTCGAAGAGCTCAACCGCCCAGACTCTCCCTAGGATGCGCTACATCATCGCGCACTCTTCTCACCACAGGAAGCCCTCATGCCTCCTAACCAAAATCCCATTTACGCGGTCGAAACCAAAGATTTTATCCCATCCGGGCCTATTGATTGGTTCAACAATCCTATTCCTGCCCTTGATGCATTTGAAGAAGGAAACATGGCCAACATTTCCCCCACCATCAAAATCGACATCTCCATTAAAAATGTCGTCGTCGAAGAAATCATCATTGGAGTTGCTTGCACTCCTTAGGAAATTGACGCATATAAATCCCTCTTCCAGGAATACAGGGATATTTTTGCCTGGTCATACACAGAGATGCCTGGCCTCGACCCATCCATTGTCGAACATCGCATCGACACCTGGCCCGACATCACACCTGTTCGCCAGAAACAACGACCGCTACACCCAGCCAAAGCAACGGCTATCAAACCCGAAATTGACAAATTACGTGCTGCCACGTTTATTTACCCCATCGCTTACACTTCGTGGGTTTCCAACCCTATACCCATCGACAAAAAACAGGGCACGATCCGCGTTTGCATAGACTTTCGCGATCTCAATAACGCATTTCCAAAAGACAACTTTCCAACGCCTTTCATCGATCAAATTATCGACGATTGCGCCGACCACGAGGCTCTCTCCTTCATGGACGGATTCTCTGGCTATAACCAAATCCAAATCCACCCAGCCGATCAGTATAAAACCGCATTCATTACCCCATGGGGTACCTTTGCATATCGTGTCATGCCTTTCGGCTTAAAAAACATCGGCGCAACCTTCCAGCGGGCCATGACATACATATTTCATGATCTGGCTGAAATCATCCTTGCCTACTTGGACGACCTCACAGCTCGCTCCAAGAAACGCACCCAACATCTCGATGATTTACGAATCATCTTTCAACGGTGTCGTCAGTACAACATCTGCTTGAATCCTCTCAAGTGTGTGTTTTGCGTCACCACAGGGCGCCTCCTCGGTTTTATTATTTCCCAAAGCGGTATTACCGTGGACCCCCTCAAAGTCAAAGCTATCACCGAAATTCCACCTCCTCGGAATTTACGACAACTTCAGAGTCTTCAGGGCAAAGCTAACTTTCTTCGGCGCTTTGTCCCAGATTACGCCATACACGCACATGGTTTCCTTTGCTTACTACGTCATGACATCCTTTTTCACTGGGACGACTATGCCCAACATTCATTTGACGATCTTAAAGCAGCACTTTCAAATGCACCTTTGATTAGTGCACCTGACTACAATCGCGACTACATCCTCTACGTATCAGCATCAACTGTATCAGTAGTCGGCGTCCTCATCTAGATCAGAGATGACAATCGTGAACATGTCATTTACTACATTAGTAAGAACCTCTTGGGACCACCCTTGAAGTACAAACACGAAGAGAAACTAGCTCTTGCAGTTGTCCTCGCAGTCCAGAACTGCGCCATTACATTTTGCTTCGCACCACGAAGGTCGTTGCAGATTCCAACCCTATGCAATATTTGCTCAGTCGTCGACAAGTTAACGGAAAATTCACTCGATGGATCGTCATCCTCCAGGAATACGACCTCGAATTATCCACACCTAAGAGTAAGAAGGCCCTCGTTCTCGCCGAACTCATGGCCCTTCCCTCTGACACCACCAGTCCCCCCGTCAACACCGACTTTCTTGACGAACATCTCTTTTACATCGCTTCTGATGATCCTTGGTATGGAGACCTTCTCGTCTACCTATGAACTCAAAATTTTGGTAACCACCTATCACGAGATGATCGTCGGCGTATTCGCCATCAGGCCCCCCGCTATCTCCTCATCGGAGACATCCTATATCGGCGGGGCGTCGACACCATTCTTCTTCATTGCCTGACTATTGATGAGGCTAACAGAGTTTTAAACGACTGCCACAGTGGCGCATGTGAGGGCCATCTTTCAGGTATCTCCACGGCTTANCAACTCATCCATCGAACAACACCAAAAAGAAAGGATGGAACAGGAACAACAATAACCCAGGTCAAGTTGGGAATCAACCCCCACAACACCAACCCACTGGGGGAAACCAGAACCAAGGGAACCAAAACCCCCAAGGGGGCAATAACAACAAACGGCATGGGCGAAACAATGTTAAAACCATCCACCCTTGTGCTCTTTGTGGCGAGTTCGGTCATTACACTCACCATTGCCCCCAAATTGCTGATTTCAAAAGGTTGAAAGACTCGGGTAGTCTTCCCAATAACCCTGCACAAACTACCCCTCAACAGGCACCACAACAGTATGTGCAACAACCCCCTCCCGCCGTACTACAAAATCCCATCCCACATCAAGGTGTGATAAACACCCAACAGGATGCACACCATCCCCCACCTCAGGCGGGACAATACCACAACCCTAACAACCTAATAGAGTGTACAATTCTCCTCACCAGTGAGGAAGAAATCCTTCTGCAAACACAGAATTGTCAGTATCAGACACCAACTGAGTCTACTCCTATCTCTCCAAAGACAAACACAACACCGAAGGGGCCCCCGTTGGTGATCCATCTCCCTTCTACCGAACCACCATTACACATCCCTCGCATCCCCTTACGCAGGAATGTTCACAACCCACAGGCTAGGGAAGCTCATAATTATAGTTTGGTAGATGACTTAGCACAATCCCCGGCCACCATGTCAGTGTTAGAAGTCCTCCATAATTTCCCTACACAACGGAAGTATCTGCTTTCCACCTTGGGAGCAGTCAACCCTACAGATACTCGACTCATCATCTTTGATCTTGACAATAGCGAACCTCGCCTTCCCGCCTTGGTCTCTATTCAACTACCAGTAAAAATACGGAACATCACAGTTCATCGATGTATCATCGATGAAGGTGCATCTACATGCATCATGTCCAAGACAGTATGGAAAAAACTCGGTTCCCCGGAACTCATTCCCTCCGTCATCACATTACGAGATTACGACGGGAGACCATCATCTCCTGAAGGGCTCTTCCAAAATGTCCCCATTGAACTCGGAGGCAAAACCATTCTCATTGATATCGAAGTTATCAACACCCCACTCGATTACAATATCTTGTTCGGACATAGCTACATGTATTCTATGAAGGCAGTGGCATCTTCTGTCTTTCGGACAATCATGTTCCCGCACAATGGAAAGATTGTAACCATCGACCAAGTCTCACATTATGAGCCGAACCCCTCTGCCAACCTTGATAACATTCTTCCTCTCATTCACACCACCAAAGATGCATATCCACTTGTTGAGATGGGTCCTGGAATTTTCAAAGATCCATCCTTGATAGGGACATACCATGGAGCACCACCACTCCTTCCCCCTAATCAAGTATGCTTCGTCTCATCTAACATAACTCATATGGAGGATACACTTCCTCCTCAGGAGGCTTCCGTCATTCTTGACGTCTCAGTAGTCGCATAACCACTCTAGCTGGAGAATCCTGCGCATTTTTTGACCTCAACAGTCCACGAATCCACATCCCCTCAGGGGCATAGTCCCATTTTGGAGACACTCCCCCAACCCCTCACCCAAATTCCCTTATTTTACCCTCCACCCGGTATAGAAGCTTTTCAGGTAGCCGCAACGCTCACGCTACCAAATATGGTGTTAGCAATCCCAGTTTGGTATTTACACCCACCAGAGATGGTCCCTCGACCATCCCTTCCCCAACAGGAAGGAATCCCCATGACGATTCCTGTCCTTACCCCCACTACCCCCATACTCACTACCCTCCCTGCTACTGCTGGGGGCAGGAGGAAGAAGAAAGAGCCCACCTCTCCACTCCCTCCATGCATCCCACCACCTTGCGCACTATGCGAGAAAGAGGGCCACCAAACCAACAATTTCCCATCCCTACCTGAATTACAGAATTTGATTCCCCCCAATCCAACTCCAACAACACCCGCCACTACTACAAGTACCTCTACAACCAACCCTTCCAGTAGAAAAGGGTTGAGGACCAAATTTGTGTGTGCTATATGTTCAGAATATGGCCATTACACCCATCATTGCCCATCACTGCCGCGTTTTTGGCAAACATTAGCGTCCGTACACCAGAAATTCCAGAACAACCCACGCCCTACAACATCCTCTTCCACAAATATCACGAACATTCGTTATGTCACCACTTCCGTCAATGAACGTATGAGATTCCCTTGCTCTCTCTACGATTCATTGACTCATTTTACATACCAGTGTCCTATGATCCTCACATATAGGAAACGTCAAATGGCCCTGCGCCCTCGACGCACAGAGGCAATAATTGACATTCCTTCGTCACTCGAGGATCTTCATGTCATTTCTTCGGAGCCCGAGGCACTCCCAACACCTCCATGGTTCTTTAATGACATCTTTGAGGATTTACCCCGTAATCCCCCCAACTCTCCTGTTCATTCCTTTGGGGACACTCTCCACCCAACCACCATAGGTACTCCTCAGTATTTCAATATATGGTTCATGACGAGTGAACCCTCATCATTTGCTTGCATCACTCCCCTTGCTTCTCCAGCAGGGGGAAATCATGCTAGCACCAAGATCACTCCTCACGACCCCTTATATTCCTGCCATTTTCACAGCGACGAGGAAATATTGGAAGAGCTACACCGCTCAGACTCTCCCTGGGACGCACTACATCATCGTGCACTCTTCCTTCCACAGGAAGCCCTCATGCCCCCTAACCAAAACCCCATTTACGCGGTCGAAAAAAAAGATTTTATCCCATCCGGGCCTATCGATTGGTTCAACAATCCCATTCCTTCCCTTGACGCATTTGAAGAAGGTAACATGTCCAACATTTCCCCCACCATCAAAATCGACATTTCCATTAAAAATGGCGTCGTCGAAGAAATCATCATTGGAGCTGCTTGCACTCCTCGGGAAATCGCCACATATAAAGCCCTCTTCTAGGAATACAAGGATATTTTCGCCTGGTCATACACGGAGATGGATGGCCTCGACCCATCTATTGTCGAACATTGCATCGACACCTGGCCTGACATCACACCAGTTCGCCAGAAACAGCGACCGCTACACCCATCCAAGGCCGCGGCTATCAAAGCCGAAATCGACAAATTACATACGACCGGGTTTATTTACCCCATCGCTTACACTTCATGGGTTTCCAACCCTGTACCCGTCGACAAGAAACAGGGAACCATCCATGTTTTTACAGATTTTCACGATCTCAATAACGCATGTCCAAAAGACAACTTCCCAACGCCTTTCATCGACCAAATTATCGACGACTGCGTCGACCACGAGGCTCTCTCCTTTATGGACGGATTCTCTGGCTATAACCAAATTCAAATTCACCCAGTCGATCAATATAAAACCGCATTCATTACCCCGTGGGGTACTTTTTCTTATCGTGTCATGCCTTTCAGCTTAAAAAATGCCGGCGCAACCTTCCAGCGGGCCATGACATACATATTTCACGATCTGGCTGAAATCATCCTTGCCTACTTGGACGACCTCACAACTCACTCCAAGAAATGCACCCAGCATCTCGGTGACTTACGAATCATCTTTCAACGGTGTCGTCAGTACAACATCCGCTTGAACCCTCTCAAGTGTGTGTTTTGCATCACCGCAGGGCACCTCCTCGGTTTTATCGTTTCCCAAAGAGGTATTACCATGGACCCCCTCAAATTCAAAGCTATCACTGAAATTCCACCTCCTCGGAATTTATGGCAAATTCAGAGTCTTCAGAGCAAAGCTAACTTTCTTCGATGCTTTGTCCCAGATTACGCCATCCACGCACATGGTTTCCTTCACTTATTACATCACGACATCCCTTTTCACTGGGACGACTACGCCCAACAGTCATTTGATGATCTGAAAGTAGCGCTTTCAAATGCACCTTTGATTAGTGCACCTGACTATAATCGCGACTACATCCTCTACGTCTCAGCATCAGCTGTATCAGTAGCCGGCGTCCTCATCCTGCTCGGAGATGACAATCGTGAACACGTCATTTACTACGTTAGTAAGAACCTCTCAGGACCACCCTTGAAGTACAAACACGAAGAGAAACTTGCTCTTGCAGTTGTCCTCGCAGTCCAGAAACTATGCCATTACATTCTGCTTCGCACCACGAAGGTCGTTGCAGATTCCAACCCTATGCAATATTTGCTCAATAGTCGACAAGTTAACAACAAATTCGCTCGATGGATCGTTATCCTCCAAGAATATGACCTCAAATTTTCAACACCTAAGAGTAAGAAGGCCCTCATTCTCGCCGAACTTGTCACGACCCTTCCCTCTGACATCACTAGTACCCCCGTCAACACCGACTTTCCTGACGAACATCTCTTTTACATCGCTTTTGATGATCCATGGTATGGTGACCTTCTCGTCTACCTATGGACTCAAAATTTCGGTACCCACCTATCACGAGATGATCGTCGGCGTATTCGCCATCAGGCCCCCTGCTATCTCCTCATCGGAGACATCCTATATCGGCGGGGCATTGACACCATTCTTCGTCATTGCCTGACTATTGACGAGGCCGACAGAGTCTTGAATGACTGCCACAGCGGCGCATGTGGGGGCCATCTTTCGGGTTTCTCCACGGCTCAAAATATTATCCGAGCCGGTTACTTTTGGCCTACCTTGTTTCACGATTGCATTCACGTCGTGAAACGTTGTGAGCAATGTCATCTCTATGCCAACAAAGCCCGAGCTCCCCCCGCTCTTCTTCACCCTGTCATTACTGCAGGCCCTTTTTGTAAATGGGGCATCGACTTTATGACTTGTAATCCCCCCTCCAGCAATGGTCACAAATACATTGTTTTCACCATTGATTACTTCACCAAATGGGCCGAAGCTATGCCCACTTTCAACAACACCGCTAACACTGCAACGCGCTTCTTCTTTAACCACGTCATATCCCGTTTTGGCGTACCACTCCAACTTGTTTCCAATCATGGGAAACACTTCAAGAATGAGATCTTCATCGAACTCTCATCTCGGTTAGGCTTCTCTCACGAGTTTGCCTCACCATATTACCCTCAGTCAAACAGACAGGTCGAGGCAGTGAACAAAGTCCTCAAGACCATGTTACAGTGCACGGTTAATAAACATAAAACCAATTGGAATCATATGTTATTTTCCACGCTATGGGCTTATCGAACGACAGTACAGACTGCTACAGGTTTCACGCCATTTCATTTAGTCCATGGGGTCGAGGAAGCTCTTCCCATCGAGTGAGAAATTCCCACCCTATGCACCACAATTGAGCTTTTACCTGACACTGCTCCAATGGAGCAGTGCTTGCTGAACTTGGAGTCTCTGGATGAAGATCGTCGATCTTCCTTATAGAACAAGGAGGCAGCTAAAAAAGGATCTAAGGCTACCTTTGATCGCCATGTAAACCTTCGTTCATTTCGAGAAGGCGACCTCGTCTTGGCCTATGATATCTCTCATGATACCTTTGGCCACGACAAATTTGAATCACTTTGGCATGGACCTTACATGATCCAACATTGCCTCACCAAAGGCGCATACATCCTGGCCTCCCCCGAAGGCCTCTCACTCAAGGAACCCGTCAATGGGTTATACCTCAAGAAATTTTATGCTTAAAAAGTAGTCATTCAACTTTAGGTTATTTTTTCTTTTTTAGTGTTTTTAATCTTTTTCTCCTACCCTTTCGTCTAAACTATCCTTTGTGCTATTGATAGATGCTTCTTTCACCAACCTACCACATCGGTTATGCCAACGGCGCCAGCCATTGGACGCAAAATCTCGCTTCGGCAGCTTGGGCTCTATACACCCCCTCACATCAAATGCTACATTCAAGCAGCATTTGTTTGGGACTAGCAACCAACAACCAAGCCGAATACACTGCGGTTATTGGCCTCCTGGCTGACGCCTAGCGTCATCATATTCGTCACCTTAGCATCTTCCTTGACTCTCAACTAGTAGTTCTCCAGCTCAACAATGTTTACCGTGTACGCGATCTGTGCCTCTTTCGCAAATACCTGCAGGTTAGATTATTATCTCGACATTTTGATTCCATTACATTTACACATATTCCAAGACAATTGAATAAAACAACAGATGAAATAGCTAACATGGTGTTAGATTGGCATATATCACATCAAGTTACACATACATAAAACATCTCACACATCCTGTCACAGCATACAGATAAAATAGACATCATCATCATCAACACAAACATATGTAAACGACATTAGGATCTCAAAAAATATGTATACTCATATATATATATATATATATATATGTATATATATATATATATCAAGGCCTATCAGGCCATCTGAATGTTTACATACAACACAAAATACATGTGCCTGCAGGCTATCATAGTCCCTAGGTACAAAACTCGGCTCACCAGCCTATATACAATCAAAAAAATGTACATCATACATCAGGGTGCCTCTATCGCACCCCCACCTGCTCCTCCCTCAGGAGGAGGTGGTGGCCAACCCCCACCTGCCCCAGGTGGTGGTGGTGGAACACCCACAGGACCCTCCTGCCCCGGCGGCAGGCATCCACTAGTCATGGAGGCAAGCACAGCTTCTTGTCGCATGATAGATCGCCATGGTGGAGGTACTCCTATACACTACTCCAGGAACACCTCGTCCTGGATACGGATCCACATGCCCTCAGGCACATCCTGTAACACTATCTCTAGACGACGACGTATATCATCAAAATCTACTCCGACTGCCGCCGGAGGAGCATGTGATGGCCCCGCACCAGGGTCATCGTATCGGTGCCTCCTCGCTACCCTCTCGGGCTCTGCTGGTCACCCCGCGGCCTCATCCCACCGACGCCTCTCTCCACATGGAAATCTCTTCGACTCTCGCTGAACCGACGCTCTTTGCATATCCACCTTGCGCTCGCGAGGTGCCACATCTGCACATGAAAAAAACAATAAACAAGCATATCGTATTAGCATCTATATCACATACATATGGATTGATATCTCAAAAACATAACATAAGTCAAAACCATACACAAACTCAACGTACCTCAATGGTCAAAAGCCTCCCCAGGAGGCAACACCATGTCCGGGTACCCCCGGAAGTCAACCCCAGCATACGGGTACCGAAGTATCACTTGCGGCATCTACCGCCAGATCTGTGTTGTCTACACTGTAAAGTAATGGCCACCTCCGCCACCACCGTGGCAAACCAAAACTGATGACCACCACCTCAAGCGCATCTCTCGTGCCCCTGGCACCTCTAGTAGAACCCTCGGGCGTAGCATCGACACCCTCTCCAAGAACCAGGCAACCAAGATAGAACCAAACGTGAACTCTCCTGTACCTGTGGACCGACATCGATCCAACTGCGCAATCATCCGTGCATGTAGCGTCAGTCCCCATGCAAACCGCTCATGGCCCACCACCACCCTCTCCAGCACTAGCAGCTAGCCACCACTAATCCGTTGGGTCGCAAGTGACCCATACACACGAACAATCATCATCGCTATGCAACGATACGCCAGGGAATCTATACCACTAACACTCACTACAGTCCCAGACATGTAGTTCTCGCCTGAGCAAAATCGCTCAGCAATCGTCGCCAGGGCTATGTCCCTCGGCAGCACAGGCTCTGCCAGTAGGGGCGTACCCCGAAAGGGGAGCCCAGTCAAAAAATAGACATCCTCCACCGCAGTGAAGGGGATATTCTCTCCTCGCACGAGGAAGCAGTGCAGCTCCAGACTCCACATCTAGAGCAGGAACTGGAGTAAGTACTCATGTGCCCGTATCAATGGGCACTCAAAAAACTTTAGCAACCCACAGGTTTCTAAAGTCGCTCGTACCTCAGGCCCTGCATTGGCCACCACATCTCGTAACTGCGACTAGTCTCGCTCACGCCACCGAACAGCCATAGTCACCGCTAGCCACCTGCACACAACACAGAGTCCTATATAATCTTATGCAACCATCAAATGCATAAAAAAGACTCCCTTTTTACCTTGCCTCATAGGCGCAGTTTTTTCACCCACAGGCGTTCACATATGCGTGCCTGTTCACTATACAGGCGCGCATATATGCGTGCCTATTCACCACACAGGCGTGCTCCTGAGCGCACCTGTACACTACACAGGCGCGCTTTTGAGCGCACCTGTCCAACTTACAGCCATGCCAAAGAGCGCGACTGTCCCCCTCACAGGCAAGCCTTCAATTACCCTACCAGCGCACCCATGTGCTCATATTCAGTGAACAGGCGCGCACTTATGCACGCCGTCCACTGAATCGCCCGTGCATATGGGCCCACATCCTATCCAAAATCCCCTTAAACCCCTGTACGCCCCCCCGTACCTACCCTGCCCAAAAATTGGAAACCTATTTCTATGCAGGATGATCAGACCACTAACCTGACACTTGCAAAACACCGGTCGGATACCTCGTGCTCCCTGAAACTCCAAATATCCTCTGCAATATGCTCATCCAGTCACTGTAGCAGTAGGTACAAATGAGGTGGCAATGTGGTCCCTATAGCTATATATAGGCCTTTTGCCAAACTTCCACTCACCATTCCGGGAGCCCACGGTGTCCATTTTCCAAACCGTCTTTAGCCACGGGATCAGCATCCCGCCACCTACTTCATAGCTGTCCCTGGGTCACTTTTCATCCTGAGCCCCCAGGGCACCATTTCTTCACATCATGGTCAGGTACGCACGCGCATTGTCACATTTGTCAAATACATGCACATATCTTTGATTCTCTTCAGATATTGTTCATTGTGGGTATTTGGTTGTTATGTGCGCAGGTACTTGCTCATTGGTCATCAACATCATCCCTTCAGGTATATATTCAGCACTGGCATGTAGTCTCTCCTGCTGTATTGCATTTTCATTTCCAGTCACACCCGCTGATATTGGCCTTTAGGACCCTCTTCCCCGGCTCTGCAGTACCCATACCTCCATTTTGCATCTTCGGTACTGTACCCCGGTAGCATTCTCACCCACATGAGTTGTCCCATTCATAGCACCTTTTAGCACTTTTGACACTCATGATGTTCTTCATTACCCTTTAGGGATGGGAGTCCCGATAGTCTTTCATCATGTCGTGAATCAGCCACATACTCCTTCTCTTCATCTTGCTAGCCTTCCCACATGGACTCCCAGATTATCTCTTTATAGTTCTATTTTTTTACCTGCACCTCCGCAGGATCATGAACCCTCCATTTCATCCACAATCAGTTTGCCCCTCTGTGAACCTACCTTCATTTCACCCACCTCATACAGAAACTCACCAATGGGACCCCCACCCTTCATCAGTTTTCCAAGAAAATTATGCCCTCCCTGGGGCATGCATTTTACACTAGGGCACCCATTTCTGTATTTGTACATTTCTCCCCAAAACTATTCATTATTTATTGTACAAACTCCTTTATTTCCAGTCATTACATTTTCTTTTGTCGTCACCAATGGCGACTTGCTTTCTTTTTGGCCACACACAACCCATGTTACCCTTGGTTGGAGTTCTTTATCATCTACCCTTGCCGACATTGTCCATATCTTCAGAGTACTCCACATGTCACTTACCTCTACCCTCTGAATTTGTTCACCTTATCCCGCCTCTGGCACAACTCATCACCGGTCTTGTCGTCCCCCTGACACTCGACCTTGTTACACGGTTGCAGCCACTTTTTCATCTCATACATCCTCCAACCAAGAGCAGTCTTGAGTCTTCCCACTTCTTGACTTTGTTTATGTACCTCTGCCACTTCCTCACCTCAGTAGATTCTTTGAAGCACTTTGCTTTTGGGAGTCGTGCTCCCCTTTTGTCGACAACAACACACTTTTTCCAGAAGGGCAACAGTATCTTGATTCTCATTCTCCATTTAATGAGAGATCTCGGACGGCACAGGGTGAAACACCATTGCTCCCTGCTGTCATTGGCCCCCATAACATTCGACACCAATACTTTCTCATGTTATGGTGGGTCTTACTTTGCGACTATTGCAGTTATTTTTACCATTTGTTGAAGACCTCTGAACTTGGTAGGGCCATCAATGCCCGCCTCATCGTCACTGCTTCTTACCACGACCATTACCTATTATTCAGAGTATGTTCCTTTGCAGAATTGTCTTCTGCCTTTATTATCACCGCCCCCGAGGGACCTGCAGTCATCTACATCAAAACTTCTGCCATCATTTTTCAGAGTTACACCACACGAGCATGGGGCATGCCTGCCTCGTTTGTACACAGTTGTATATTTTCGGCACCTTATGGAAGGTCGATTTATACCGGTTCCTTTCTTCTCCAAAGGATTTCTCTACACGGTCTCACTATTGCTCTCTCTTACAACCACATTCTCAGTAGAAGAAACATTGATGGATTTTGGCTATACATATTCTCCTAACCTCATCCATCAGAGGGCATCTGTTATCACTGAAATTTCATCCGCACATGGCGACAAGAACTCAGCATCGTCAAACAGGAATGAAGTCATTCATGGCACTGAATTAATTTCACAGCATTGCAAAAGGGTCAAAAACTATACAAAGTAACCCAAAATTGAAGGGCACTTTACAGAAGCTAGGTGCGCGCGCATATGCGCGGAACAGGAACGTACAATGCGCACATGCGCGCACGACGCGCGGTTGTTGGCGCAAAAACCCGCGCACCTTCTAAATGGTGCATTTATGGAATTGGTCGGCCTCCCAACCACTTCTGGATCAGCTCCCAAGCCGATTTGACTCCCAAATCTGAGCTGAATCCGCATGGTAGGCTGGTCAAAGACCTAATTAA
>JZKD02S2093511.1:190333-220872 GCA_000966675.3 Picea glauca | reverse complement strand
ATTCAATATTTAAAACTTAAGGAAAGCGTCCTATTCTGTCATGTTTTGTTCTAGATCCAGGTGGATCTAGGGAGATCGGTTTGTGTCCGCACTTACGGATTTATCCTTAAACAGCGTGCACTGCGCATATCACTTTCGAGAGGTACACAGTGACCAAATCATACTCAAACTCTCTGGGAATGCTTTCTTGATTTATTGCATTGCTTAGGGGTGGTAGATAGGTAGGTAAAATACTCGGAATCACCTTGGCATTTGCGAGATCGTCTCTGTGCTTCATTCACTTTTCATCTTCTAGTCACGATGTTCTAGCTCGAGTAGTGGATGAAGATGATTTCACAACTCTTGTATATGAAGCCTAGATACCTTAAGACATTGACATGACTCTCTTAGTCATCAAGTCGAGGAGTACTTATGTTACTGATTCTTCAACTACGGTGAGCTTGTCGGACATCCACACTTGGGATTAATAATATCGGGTCAATTTAGCTTAGATAATGCACTATAATAATCAGCAAGAGCGCAATGATCACTGTATACAATAGAAACTTAGTCTATGGGCTCAAAATTATCAGTTAGAAAAAGTGTTCTCAATGCATAGTGCCTCTATGGGCACGATCGTGCATAATGCAAAGTGTTCTCAGTGTTCTCCATAGGTGTCTTGAGGCACGATGAGATAAATAGGTAGCTTGACAACGTTTGGATTGAAACAGTTATGAACCTCCATCAACTCTTGTTTGATCCATTATGGCATGGTATAATGGTCTAATGACGAACCTTTATTTCCTTTCTACCCGTTTGGAGCATCGTTCGAATGGTTATAATATCCCCAATGGCTATATTGCTTCACCATGGAGAAGTTCCATGTGTTTTTGTTCTAATATCTCTGCAAAGCTCCAATTCTGCAAATTTTTTGTCTGCGAAGTTCCCTCTGGAACCTTCTGCAACTTAGCTCTCTTCTTACTTTTCTTTCTAGCCTTCTTTCCAGTGATCTTCGTCTCGGTAGTTCATTTTCCATTCTGATTCTTATCTTCTGTGGTCTTAGTTACTTCGTGTTGTTGATATTCTCTCCTAGGACTCATGAGTAACACCTCTTCTTTAACGGAGATAGGTACTTCAGTCTCCTGCAAGTCTTCTAATGTTCTTACAGCTTCGACATCTGGGTTTCTAGTGTCAAATAGCTTCAATCTGTTCTCTTGTTCTTCGATCAAGTGTGTGATCCTTCTAGTCATGAAATATTTTAACTCTTATTTATTTTGCTCCAATACTTCTTCTTATTTCTTTCGTCTGGCTTGATCTCTGTCAATCCAAGGTTTTCCTATTAAGATGGTAAATAGGGTGCGGTCTTCAACAAATTTAATAATCTCAAAATCTTCCTCCATTGAAGTTCCCTTGACATTCATAGGTATCTGGGCGAGCCTTCTACACAGGTTTACCAGTTTTCCTCTAAATAACCCTATTCCTCCTAATGAGGGAGTCATAGCAGGCCTCCCTATAGCTTCCCAAGTTCTCTCGGTCATGGCATTCACCTGTGTTTCCTCATCTAGAGCACAGTCAATGTTGAAGTCTCCTATTCTTGCTTCGATGAATTCTTTTCCTTTGAATATATCTGATAATCTGACACGTCGGTGGTTATTTAGGGTTTCTTTCATCTGTATCAATGCTTTCTTGGATCCTTTCTGGTATTCTTCCATAATCTCAGTTTCTGAATCTGCCTTAGGGTTCTCTTGATTCAGATTCATTTTTTCAAGCTTAGAAAGCATTCTAGGGTAATCCAATACTTCATGGTCTAGAGCCTTACAACAGAGGAAACTAGGTCTTCCACCAGGGCATTCCTTAGCCAGATGTCCCGGTATTCTACAACTGTAACAGAGGGTTGATCCTCTCTTTCTTTTAAATGATCCCCAACCTCTTTTGTATTATGCACTAGGATCATGGTAGCTAACCTGAAACAAATTCTTTCTAGGATCCTACATCCACTCATTAGTCCAAACATTCTTTCTATGCATAGGTATAACATATTGTTCACTATTCTTATGAGATCTACTCATATCAAATATTCTTTCATCTATTAATACCCTAGTTTTCAAGCTAGGATAGATACTATCAATCATACCTAGATCCATCCTCTAGAAACAAAAATTTCTACTTATCTTACTTCTACAAAGAACAAAGCTTCCAGATCTAAAACGTTTAACTATTCTTACCTTTATCAGAGAACATAGCTTACAGATATTACCCCTTTTTAATCAAGAATTCCCACTTTTACCTTTCTTAGGGCACAAAGCTTCTGGATCTTACCTCTTTTCTTCAGATCCAATCTCCTTTCTTCAGATCGGACTTCTTTCTTTAGCACAGAGATTTATAAATCAAGTATAATACTGCATTCTAGGGCACAGATCTATGCATAGAGCTTCCACAATTTTAGGATGAATCTTTGCACATAGCTTATTCTTTCTTATTTCCCAGTAACCACAGTTTCAACTCCTGACAACAGAACCATTTGTTGGCACAGGGGCAGACCCAGGGTTCAACACTACAACAATGCACCAACAAAGCCCTAACTACCGAACTTTTCGACAACACCTACGAAGCAAATAAAGTCTCACTCGAGTTATAGGTAGGGGTGGTTGCAAGACTCAAGTGTTTTCAACCTTAGATGGGACACAGATCTGTGATTCTAACACTTAATAAAGCACTCAACACCGTTAGTTCCTCAATATGAAAGCAATATCTTTTTTCTCTAATAGAATAGAGCTTCACTGTACTCACACTAATCTACTGTATTCAAGCAGTTAGCATAGGAAAATAGATCAGATCAAGTAGATTAGGCACTAAATATAACCATATAGATTAGATCTAACATTATCACATCTAATAAGCACAAAGCATAAGTAGATACATCCAAACACTTAGGAAATAACATGTAAATCACATAAGACAAAGCACAAAGCATCATAACAGAGGATTTACGTTGTTCACCCCCACCCTGGGCCTACGCTCACCAACTCTTCTTCTTTATACTCTTCATTCAATTGGTTACAAGAACAGAGCCTCAAAACCCTTACTCCGCACAGGAAAAAAGATCTGCGCATCTCGCTATATCCTTCTTCCTTGTGTTACAACACAAATCCTTCTACAGTATCGCATGGGGACTTGCACTCAACTCTATAAGTCTTACATAGAATGCACAAATCCCTTAAAATCCATACTACCACTTAGCCTGTAGCACTTAGCTTATCGGCCTACTAGTTCTCTTTCTACATTGCCTAGCCTTCTATTTCTACTTTACAAAATAGTCCTAAACATGGGTAAAACCCATGGGATGACATCCCAATCCTGTTACATTATCCCCCAAAACACAAAAAGGACCCAAAAGTGGTTCGATATCCCTTGATCTTCACTTCATCTTGTGCTCCTCCTTCGACAGGCTGTCAAAGTCCCAACATAGGTCAATATGACCAAGAATCTCCCAAAACTTGGTCAAGGGCCAACATAATCCAATCATCATACAGGACCCATATTGTAAAGATGCACCAGCCTAATAGAATGAGCCTTTATTCAATCCATTATATGTAAATATATATACTTCAACAAATCCAACTACTCTTTCTTCTCACCATTCTTTCTTGTTTATATAGTCTTCCAAATGGTGTGAATTTGAATCATTGCATATTTTGATATTGAACCATTGTACCTTTTCATTTAAATGATAATATTAAACTTTTTAATATCATTTTTCCTTTTATCCTTTATTCATAATGCTCATAGTTTAACTCTCTTAATCATGACTGTGTGTCGTTTCTTCTGTCTTCATGAGTTGATCACAAACATGGATCGACTCATTATATCATTCTCCTGCTTATGCTACATCATCAGTTCACCAACATATCATATTCGATCTTTTGAATGATTCTTTATATTATTTTAGTGTTAAATCTCTATCGAAATATTCTATAGACCTTAATTTGTTTATAGAAATGAAGTCTGTATGAGGCACTTCCTTCAAACCATTTACATGTGACCATATGCGCAAAACCACAAAATTATTGATTTAAGCGTTGCGTCTTCTTTTACCCTTATTTCTCTTATTCCCTACGACCGCAAGTGGTGACCAGGCACTAGGACAAGCGAGTGTTTGATCGTTTATCAAGATCAACGGTCATGTTTTTAATTTCCACGAAGAGATGGATGGCTATAATTTACTTTGGGACTTCGATGCTTCCAACTTCTGTAATCTTTCAATCTTCTGGAGTTACATTTCGCCGAAGTAGATCAGATAGTCGATATTTTATTTGTACGATGATCAGTTCTAATTCACTTCGAAACTTCGACGTTCGACGATTTCCAATCTTTGAAATCATTAAACCTCCTCGATCAAAGACGTGTGTCCATAATCTCCAACGATTGAGAACTCTCCTGAAGTAGATCAACGGTTAGCGTCACTTCATAGTTTATGCTTATTCTATCCTTCCACTTTACTTGATCAATGGTTGAGATTGCTCCCGAATTAGATCAATGGTTTGCGTTAACTTCAGCCTTCGACACTTCACGAAGTTATTAGTGTTAGAAACTAGTTCCCCCTAAGTACATATTCCCAAAGTGAAGTAACTTGCTGATGTCACTGCTGACTTGGAACTGGCCGAGTGGCTGCCACATGTCACTTATATTCGTGACTTACACGTACCTAAAATTCCAATTTCATCTTGAAACTTGTCATTATCTAATTCTTCCCTGTGTCCTTGCTGATGTGGATCTCCTCATGTGGCACATGTTATCCTCCTGGATCTTAACAGTTTTCATAACTCCTGAAATGTATCTTAGATCGACGGCTGAGAATGACTTCATCCTTCGATGGTTTGGGTGAATTTACAGGTTCTCAATCATCTTTTACCGAAGTGGTCAGCATCAAATTTGACCACTATTCTAATCCAACGACCATCATTTATTGTCCATATCCAATGGTCCTCATTCACTTTGGGAGTTTGGGGCTCCATAATTCATCTTTTCTTATCCTATCCTTCCACTTTACGCGATTGAACGATCTATATATTATCCAAAGTGTTCCTTGGATCAGACGACTCATGTCCAGTTAGGGACTTTGACCTTTGAGTAATCTTACATGTTTTGGGATTCTTTTCTCCTGAGTACTCAGTGCCAGAGTTGATTGACGTTGATCTAACGGTTCCCCTTTTCTATTCTAGATCAACAAATAATACTTAAATCTAGATCAAATCTTGATATAACAGATCGGAAACCATCCGAGGATCCTACTTCATATATAACGGTTGAGATCTAATTCCTTTGAATTCCCCTCAATCTGACAGTCCTGGACTGCACTGAAATGATAATAGACATCTCCTTGCATCATCTCTTCTGATATTTTTGGTTTATACCTGGTTTCCAATTGAACCAAGGATATGTGCATGCTCTAATCTCGTGCAATCTAATACATTGCCTCTCCTGAGATTTTAGGTATATTCCTCTACACCTCACGTTATTTCTTTAGCGCGATTACTCCTGAAAACTACCTCAATGAACAAGATTCCTCTTTGAATCCTTTGGAGTTTTCCCGTGGGGATTTTGATCCCAAATGGATTTCTATAATGCACTCTTCCTCCTTATCTTTGATTAATTTCCTTGATTCCGAGCTTGAATCTCTACATACTATTTGACATTTTCATTCTCTACATATTGTTTGACATTTCATTCTCTGCTAAATATTATATTGTTGTCATCAATGACAATTCATCAATGAAAACTCATCAATGACAATTAATCACAACAACGTGTCATCACATCACAATGACATTGACTGTTGACATCAATGACAACATATCAATGGAAATATTTCCAACAATTATGAGATCGAATATGATGATTATGATGATGGAAATGACAACCATGATAATGTCAATGATGAAGATAATGATTTCCCTAAGTCTTAAAAACCTCCCATTCCATCAAGGCATGCATGTAGTGTAAACATTTAAAATTTCAATGCATACAATCACATTTTGAAGAAAATTCAACATTGGCCCCATTCACTTCTCACTGTGTGGGGTCAGTGGATGACATTGGTGATGGGCATGTTGGAACTTCCAAGAAATTTAAAGAGAGTTCTGACAAAGATTCTATAGAAGGGAATGATGAATGATGACAATGAGATTGACGTGCATGATGAACATTGAGGAAAACATGGACGATCTTGAAGATTATATGGGGAAATCAGACATACTTGAGTGTTGAAACCCTCCTATACTGTCAAGACATGTGTCTAATCTAACTGTTGGGATCATGATTTGTTTAATTAATGATGTTGATTAAATCCTTTTTGACCGGTATTATATGTGTATTTAACTATTTTGAAGAAGTTTTGAAGGATTTGATATCAATTCATCATAACTTTATACCAGGTATATGCAATTGATGTTTTGTGATGGTTTTAAGTTTAATTCAGTTTGATTTAGTGATTATGAGAAACTAATGCATGATCTGTGTGTCACAGGGAAAATTCGCAAGGTGTTTTTCCATCTAGTAGTGCGTCCAGTACTCCATTCGACACTGTGTTTGGTACTTCATCCGACGGTGCATTCGAAAATGCATCCTACACTTGGAGCATGGGCGAGTTGGAGTTTTTTATATTGGTGTCCTGTGCTGGGAGAATCAACGACATGGTTTTTTTTCACCCTCATGGCCTCCAGCTACTGAGCTCTTGACATCTCGGATAAAGCAGTTATGCTAATTGTTGAGTGGCTCGTTCAGTTTCTAGAAGCCAAAGGCAGTTATAGCGTATTTAATGGAATTCACCATTTTTAGAGGAGGTCGACCCTTCCAGTGGTCGACCTCTCAAATTGTAACTATTATAAATACCACAGTAGTGGTCAGACAAAGTTTCAATAATTGTTAGCATCATTTTTCTATGTAACTCAAGACATTTCCACAAACTTGTGCTAGACTTTGTTTTTTAATTTAATGCAAGAACCGTGTTGATTTAGCTCATGATTTGTTGTTGAGGAGTATCCACAACCTACTGGGGAGCCCATTAGTGGTCTGGGTGAATACTTAGATAAATAGCGTGTGTATTTTAGTTGTGCAATTATCATTTCTTTAATTTCCTATTATATGTGTTTTTATCATTTTGCATGATGTGTGTTTGTTGTTCATTACTTAATTGTTTAAATTTCCTTTTTGCAAGTTGCTTGAGATAGTTGTTGATATGACGTGTTTTGTAATCATTAGTAAATAGCTTGCAATATACTAACCTTTTTGTGTGTTAAAAGCTAATTTGAATTTCTGCGGGTTGAAATAAAATAGCTAAAACATAGTATTAATTTAACACAGAGTACATAATTTCTTTGGAAACATTTCTATGGATTAATAGTTGCAAGTTTTATGCATTTAATTCTCAGTTTGCTTATCTAGTTTTCTTATCAATTTTTTTGTAGTATGTTGAGGTAGAAGTAGAATTAAATTATGTTTTTATAAGCATTTTTTTACTTGCAATTTGAATTGTTAATAATAGGATTAGCTTAGCTTATTTTATGAAATTTCCATTCTAGATTTAAATTGCAATTTTAATTAGAAGTTTGAGTTTGACTTAAGTTTTTAGTTACGAGTCCATAATTGTGTGAATTTGTTTACATTAGCATAAGAGTGCATTTGAATTAAGTAGAATGGTGTTTTCTTATCATTGATGATTAATGCATAAATTGGGAGATCACATGGATTTTCAGGATAGTTGATATTTCTTCTATGACGGCTAAGCTCCCGTTAGATTGCTTGATTCATACTTTCCATTTATCCATAGAAGTTAATATTGAATTTATTCCTCTTGAGTTATCACTAATTGTTAGATTACATCGTGATGTCATAAGACACCGAAGACATAATCATCATATTTGAAGTTTCTTGTTATTGTAGATTAAGAATAGTTGTTGATTAATCTTTGAATATTGTCATGATGCTTTTAATTAAATAGGTTAATATTTCCCTTTGAAGATTAGAAGTAATTATGAGTTTTATCTTAAGAATAGAGTTCACTAGCTGAATAATTTTGATTAGTTACATGTTGAGTAGTTTTGATTAGCTTACTTGCCGAATAAGTTTTAATAGGTTAGTTGTTTGCTTGTTTATTTGCTTACTTGTTTTTGCTCATTAATTTGAATAGATTGATTAGATTAATTTGTTGTTGCTATTTCTCATTAAGTTGAATAGATTAAATAGATGGATTTTTTTTTTCTCATTAGATTAAACAAGTTAACTTGTTCAAAGTAGTGTTTTCATTTGCTTCTTTAGGAACAATCCATCGATCCATTGTTTAAAAGTTCCTTAGGGTAGATAGTTCAAGTACCTTGATAGGGTTTTCTCATTAATATTATTTTCATAGACCATATCCTTAGTTAGACTATACTTCCTCTAGATTTTTTGCCTTGGCACATATAGTGCTACAAATCTAAGTTTACTTACCTCGAGTTGACAATTTAATTGAGGGATTTAGTGCATATAGAACACCCATAATTTTTGGCACCATTGTCGGGGAGTTGTCTCAAGGTAGGAAATAATTAGGAGATAGATCATTTCTAAACCTTAGTATTAGTTTGGTGGCAGGGGAACATTAAGACGAGAGGTAAGAACGTGCGCATCTGTTACAACAAGTTCGCCCAAACCCAATGATAGTTTTTATTTTTGTTTTCTTTCATGAACAGACCTAGGGACCCAAAGGGCAGATACATTAAAACCAAATCAGACCTTTCAATCAAGGCTCCTTCCCACATTTTCGGGGGAAGGAACATTCAACTCAAAAAATATGTAGAACGATACCAAAAAGTAGGAGCTAGCTCAATCGAAAGAGCTAAAGAAGTCTCCGAATAGACTAAAACAAGGAGCACTATAGAACAAAAAAATGAAACATCAGTAATAGTGGGACAAGAGGCAAGACCACTTGAGCCTTCCACAAAACCAACAAACACAACCTTTGTTTTCTTACCACCATCAGGAGATCCTAACTTTGAAGACATCATAGACCCTAAACAAGTGAATACTTTGTTTGGTAGTTCAGCCAATACAATTGTTTCTCAAATTGAGACAGAAACTTTGGCACCAATAATCTCAATCGGCTCAAGTAGAGTCCTAAACATCCAAGCAGTAGGAAGACCTTCCCATTAGAGGGATACCTTTCTTAGACAATAACCTTGGGATAATTTGTTCTCTTCAAGGATAAAACCACCTAGGTACTCTCTTTTTGGAAACCAAACCAGTATGGATGATCAGGAGGATCACAACAATGTAAGACACAAGGAGGGAGAAGAAGCTGGAAACCAAACCGAAACCACCTTCGAGTTTCCAATTTTGGACACCACACATAATGTCAATATGAAAAACATTCCCCTCTTAGCACTTCCCACATGGTAAAAGCAGTGAAGACCTGGTTACCTTCCTATTTGAGTCTGACATCTTGTGTAGGAGATACAAGTACTTACAAGATGCCCAGAAACCAAAACTATTTCCTACCACCCTCAAGGACTCTGCAATAAGATGGTTCATGGGGTTGGGAGAAAACATTATTAGGTCTTGGGAAGCCACGAAAGATATATTTCTTAAGAAGTACCAAGATTACTACAACTCCAAGGATTATCGTAACAATATTTTAAAAATACAACATTTAGAGGATGAGAATCTCGAGGATTATATGGAACAGTTTGCTTATATCTCACAGAAATCAAAATACCATGACCTTCAAGATGATGCTGTTAGGGATATTTTCCTTAAAGGGATTTTAGAGGAATACCTAGAGATAATTAACCTGATGGAATCAAGTCTCCCATAAACCATTTGCCGAAATTTGTGAAATGTGTAAGAATTACTCGAGTAGAGCTAAGACAGGGAAGAATGTTTGAGATCCTTATAGTAGAAACTTAAAACCAGTTAATTCATGTGGTATCACAAGAGTAGATATAGGGAACCTTTTAGAGAACTTCAAGACATATATCTTAAGAACGATAGGTTCCCAATTGGACACCCTAAAGTTTAAAAAGAAATAGGAGGAAAATTCAGAAATGAGCATATTTATCCCAAGATGCAAGAGGAAGCATTCCTCAAGGGAATGCACATTAGATAAAATTTCAGTTTGTGGCTTCTGCACGGAAGACCACTCAACTGAACAATGTACATCATTTCCCAGTTTTTTATCCATATATAGAAGTGGGGATCCTAAGGAGTCCTCTTATGCACCTAGGAGGCCATGACAGCCTAGGAATCAGCCTACATACCCAGATCTACAACCTCAAGTTCCACCCTACTATCAACAACCACAACAGTGAAACTCACCAAGTTGGAAAAACTGGTCTACACAGTATCACCATCCTTGGCTTCAAGGATGGAGAGGAGGGCACAACCAAGGGAACCCTCAAGCTCTACCTATTCCTATGACCAACCATCCTTACCCTTAGTTTCCATCGAACATTTTGCAACTTATGACAGGTTTTGTTTCACTTCCTTTACCTCTTATTCAATAACAACAATCACAACAATATCAGAATGCAAGCTCCCCAAGACCAACATTATTACCAACACAACTAGTTCCCAATCCCAATAATAATCCTACTCAACCTTTTCACAATGTTGATATGCAGGCCTTCCCAACATATATTATTTCTCATGTTCCATTACAGGAGATTCAACTGAGGTCGGGAAAAGTAGTGGACAGGAAGAGACCTTCAGTAGTCATCCAGGAATAAGAAGAAGAGGAAACTCCCAAACAACCCACAGATGAAAATAGGTGGGAAGATGTTATTATTCCTAAGGGCCAAGAACCCAAGCTTCCCCAAAATGAGCCTTCACAAATTATGAAGGCCCCTCCTTATCCAAAAATATTATTAATTGGGAAACCTACCACCCGACCAGAATTTTACATCCTGAATGAATTGAAGAATATTTGTGTCAAGATTACCTTGCTACAAGACATTAAGGATACTCCAATATATAGTAAGGTGGTTAAATAATTGTGTATTAAGAAGCCAGGGAGGAAGAAGAAGGATCCTCCAACAATACATTTGATAGAAGAACTTTTTGATTACATATCAAAGCAGCCTAAGGTAGAAAAATATGGGAACCCGGGAAACCCCATAGTGACCATAACCATTAATGAGGTTTCCATTGGGAACACTCTCATAGACCTAGGGTAATCCATAAATGTTATGACTGTTACTGCCTTGGAGGAATTAGAGTTAAAACCTCTTCTTATACCTACCCCAACCATTTTGGAATTAGCAGATAAGACCAGGGTTATACCTGAAGAAATTTTGGATGATATCATAGTTACTTTAGCCTCATGGGAGTACCCAGTAGACTTTCTTGTCATCCACTCAAAGGATCCTACCAAAGGGCATCCCATCATTTTTGGAAGACCTTGGTTAGCTAAAACCAATGCATTTATTGGTCATAGAGAGGGAGAAATGACCATCTCAAATGGAATCTCTATCCATAAGCTCACCATATATCCACCAACTCAACCTATCATGGATAATATATGGTGGATTGAATGTCCATACAAGAATGAGGACTGGGAAGAACCCGTGTTTCCAAGTGATCATTCATGGGAACTTCAGGAGCACACAACGGAAAATGTGCTAAACCAGTTTATTTCTGCTATCATATGTGTTGATTTTCCACAATATTTTCCCTAATTTGAGTACATGTTTAGGGAAGAATTTTAGTAAAAATTGGACCCATCAATTTTGTCTTCGACATATTTCATCTTTGAGATAGACGATTCTTCCACATATTATACCATGCCCTACGAGATTAGTCTAGGGAAATTTCTACATATAAACTTTGGACTGGATGCAAACCAACAAAAGCATTTATTAAGTATATTTAAAGAACAATCAGGGGAATTCACCTAGGAATACATTGACATGAAGTGTATACACCCTGACACATGTATTCATCACATATATACCCAAGGGGAAGTAACACCTATTAGGCAACCCCAGAGAAGGATGGACCCATCACTCAAAGATATAGTAAAAGAGGAGATCCAAAAGTTATTAAATGTCGGATTTATTTATCCCATATCCGATAGTAAATGGGTATCCTCGCTTGTAGTGTTTCCAAATAAAGTGACTGGGAAATGGAGAATTTGTGTTGATTTACGGGAACTTAACAAGGCCACTTTGAAGGATTATTTTACTCTTCCTTCCATTGACCAAGTCTTGGATACTATGTCAGGAAAGAAATATTTCTCCTTTTTAGATGGATATAGAGGGTACAATCAAATTCTCATAGCACCCAAGGATCAGGACAAGACTACCTTTACTTTTCCTTGGGGCACTTATGCCTATAGGGTCTTACCATTTGGATTGTGTATTGCTCCTGCCACATTTCAATGAGCAATAATAGGGATATTTGTTGATCTTATTCATGATTGTGTGGAGGTATACATGGATGACTTCATAGTATATTGAAATACTTACCATGAAGCCTTAGATAATTTATAAAAAGTCCTTAGCATATGCCGAGAAATGAACCTGTGTTTAAGTCATGAAAAATGTAAAAAGTTGTTGAGTGAAGGAGTGGTTCTAGGACATCACGTTTCATCTGAAGGGATTAAATTCGTTCTTGCAAAGATTAAGGTCATCGTCATACTTCCACCCCAAAAGACTCAGAAAGAGGTGGGAATCTTTCTTGGACATGCCAGATACTACCGACGGTTTATTGAATATTTCACAAAGATTGTTGCACCCATGTTTGGATTGTTAATAAAGGATGTTGATTTTATTTGGACTGAGTAGTGTCAAAACACCTTTGAAACTCTGAAAGATAATTTTTCTGTGGCACCATTTCACATATACATTGATGCCTCTGAGACTGCAATAGGAGAATTATTAGGGCAGAAAGAATACCAACAATCCTATGCCATTTACTTTGTGAGAAAGAACTTGCTCCCTACCGAGTTAAACTATACAGTTACCAAGAAGGAATTATTGGAAGTAGTTCATGATATCAATAAGTTTCACCACTACATAATAGGTTACGAATTATTTGTACATACAAATCACTCTTCCATCAGATTTCTCATGAATAAACCCATAACTAATGGTTGAGTGACTAGGTGGCTCCTGCTGTTGCAAGAGTTTAATATCACCGCTCTTGACCGAACTGGAAAGGAGAATTTGGTAGCTGATTTTATTTCACAAATAAAAAATGAATATGATGATATTCCTGCAGATGATAGTTTCCCAGACGATCACCTTTTCTCCCTTTCTGTGAATACCCCATGGTTTTCATATATGGAAAACTAGTTGGCTACTAGGAAGTTACCATCTCATTTCATAGCTCATGAAAAGCATGGAATTATAACAAAAAGTGTCAATTACTCTTTGGTTCGTCATAACATTTTTTTTACTGGTCCAGACTTGATCATTCGTAGCTGTGTCCGAGAATACGAGATACCAGAAATACTACGAAGTTATCATGATGGACCATGTGGTGGCCATTTTTCTAACAAACGTACAACATATAAGGTGTTATATTCAAGTTACTATTGGCCTAGCATTTTCAAGGATGTTTCCAAGTATGTGAGGAGTTGTGATAGTTGTCAGAGGATAGGAATACCCACGTTAGCTGACAAAATTCCCTTGTGTTCCCAAGTTATGATAGAACCTTTTGAGAAATGGGCCCTTGACTTTGTAGGACCAATTTCACCCATGTCTCGTAAGAAAAATTATATTTTGATTTGTATAGATTATGTCACCAAGTGGGTAGAGGAAAAATCCCTATTTAGGGCTACAGAAAAATCCATTGTAGAATTCATTTATGAATACATATTTACCCGCTTTGGTGTTCCTCATGAAATTGTTACAAACCAAGGCACTCAATTCACTTCTAAGATGATGAGAGAACTAACAAAGAAATATGTCATTAAGCACTGCAAGTCTTCTCCATACCACCCACAAGCTAATGGTAAGGTAAAGTCCACAAACAAATTTCTGGAAGCTATATTAACCAAGATTGTTCAATTGCATCATTGGGATTGGTTTGATAATATTCCAGAGGCTTTGTGGGCATATCAGACCACCTGGAGAAACACCATTCGGCATACCCCTTGTGATCTAGTATATAGGAAACAAGTGCTTCTACCAATATAAATCCAAGTAAGGACCTTCCATATTTCTGGAGAATTGGGATTAAACTTAGATGAGGCTCAGAAACAACGATCCCTAAAATTAAATGAGTTGGATGAGATCAGGAAATATGCTAACCAACGAACAATATTAGTCCAAAACCAGAGGCGCAAGTGGCATGACAATTTTATTAAGAAGAAACACTTCCAACTTGGTGATTGGGATTTGTTGGTTGAATCATGATTTAAAACCTTTAAAGGGAAACTTACCACTCGGTGGTTGGGTCCTTACAAGGTAGTCACCATGTATAACAATGGGGATATGAAGATCAAAATGATTGATGATGGACAAGTCTCCTTTGTAGTAAATGGACATCGACTCAAACTTTATCACGGGCCCATTTCCAAAGAATATTTTCTATAGGTCATGTCAACTCACAAGGAATTGGCCTTAGTAGATGAGGAATTCCCCCCTTGTTCTTGAATTTTTTTTCTGAATTTTCGATTGTACATATGTAAATAATTTTGAATTTTGATAGACAATTCTAGAGATTTCTGTAGGTGTTTATTTTCACCATTAGTAGACAATTTCAAGGTAATTTAAAGCAAGGATTTTTCTTAAAAATATTACTATATTTGAACCTTGTTATCTTCTAAGCATCATTTGAATAATGAATTGTTGTAATTAGCCACATTTTTGGAAAGATTTTCGTCTTTTTTTTCTCAAGGCATCTTTAATAGCAGTTGCTCTTAAACCTTCACCACTAGATATAAGGAAGTGATATCGTAACCATCAAACTTAGAGGTTACTCATACAGTTTTCCCAAGAACCATGAGTAAGTGAGTAAAGTATATTTATTAAAGAGTAACAAGGAGGTCTGATTAGCAGTTAGCCATGGAAACATCACAATAACTTAAAAAAAAAAAAAAATTGAGTCGAGCCTAGAGATACCTTTTTGTTCTTTCCCAATGGTATCATACACTACACACTTAAAATGCTTGATTATATCATATATTTAGATAGGCCACGTCTTCTTAAGTACCCCTTACATCAAGACAATCTATACAGAATATATAAAGGAAAGTCATCCTCTAACATAAATACCATCCCAATGAAAAAAGAAAAGAGAAAAATGTTTGTTTACATAGTTGTCCCCCCTATATTCTTGCACAAAGAAATATTATATTAAGACATTAAAAGATGGAGGGCCAGTCTTTGAGGTTGTAAGAGGATAACCCACCGAGATACTGAACAGGTATGTTGGCAGTGGGTACCATCATGTGGTATGGCTAGGTAAACTCATCGAAGTACTGAACAGGCTCGCTGACATCAGGGCATTCTACCTAGAGAGGATGATAATATAACAAAAATTAAGAAATTCCTAAATCTCAAACTTGTCCTGATGTATGGAATTACTTGTATACAAGACTAACACGAAGTATGTATGGTTAAGTTAAGGTTAATGAACTCCATAAATCTTCCATTGGGAACTAACTTTGAGACTATATTGAAACTCTCTCACCTACCTCTTCTTAGCTATATGTAGGATATGTTATCCTACAGGTGGGGCCATATTCGAATCGTCTCGTAAGACCGATATGTGAAATTTATATCTACACTGAACAAGCTGTAAATCTTCAGCTATTGGGAGAATTGACTGGTTTCCTATATGTTTTATTGTGAGGTGTCACAATAATTAGGAGTGGGGGAGTGGTTTCATGAGTTGACAAATGACAACACTTCCTATCTATAATCCATGACAAGGAGTGGAATATTTGTAAAAATTTATGTATATTGTTTTCATGATACAGGTTATTATATCAACAATTATTTTATTTTGAAATGCTAGATATTCCCTGTCTATTGCTATACATTTATTTGATAGACCACGTAACTGGTTCTTCATTACAGACTGTTTATTACAAATTTATGGTTACATGCCTTATAATGTGCAAGGAAGAGGAACAAATTGTGTGATCATGATGGAAAAACAAGTAATAATGGAACACTCTTATCCTGTCTCTTATCTTGATTGTTGTGACTGTCAAAAGTGGTTTCAAGACTGAGTGTTATGGATAAAACATCCATTACAATATGAACAAATTTCATTTAGCACAGGAATACCATATGGAGTGTTGTATGGGGTGCCATTTGAAAGACCATATGAGGTGCCATACGAACACCCAAATGAAACACCATATGAAGGATTGGATGAGGTGTATACACACAATAAATGACCACAATTTCAGGTAACCATGAATCGTTTGAATTTATTTGGATGTTTAGTTGTATGATTAGTTAGTTAAATGGAAAATGAGAATTAAATGATACAATTCTTAAACATTTTTATGATCAAATGTATGAGTCGAAGACTTGGACATTGATCTAACTCCTTCATCATTACGATTTCCTCTAAAAGATTCTCTTTGAATTCAAAATCGGTACACTCATGCTCACACATAGGAACTTGTGTGTGATGAATTCATCAATGAATTCAACTATTTCCACCTTGGGCGCATTAAAAAATGGAGGGATAGCTCAAATCGTTATCTAATTTATGCATTATGTTTATCCTCTGCTCAATTGTGCTCACCCTTTTCCTAATTACGTTCAGCCTCTGCCTAATTGCACTCGTCCTCTGTCAAATTCCTCCCTTTGTTAATTCTCCACACTTTCACCATTCCCAAATGATATGATTTGTCCTCCTATGCTGACCTCTTTGTTATCCCCAAGTTCGTACAGTGTAGGGAAGTCTTCCTTCGCAGAGGGTGGGGACTATTCTTGGCCCATCTGCAGGGCCACAATGATGGCATTTCTCTACAATTCGCCTTGGGATTCGATGGAAGGATGGCGCGCATGGGGTCTCTCACCTTCATGGTCCCTGAGGAATCAATTGCCTCAGCCAAAAATCTTCCAAGGGTTGGAGACTGTTGGTTCAAACACCACCAGTTGCCATGAGCAAGCTACAACAGGGTCTTTAAACCTGAGTTTCAGAATGTCATTGGAGCTAAGGGATACTCCAAGGAGTGTATTAAGGATGAGATAATTAACCCTCTGATAGTCATCACTAAAATGATCACTTGTGAAGGTAGATATTCTATTTTTAAAGCCTGCCATTTTCTATTATTAGCTCATTTTCAATTCAATAAGCCATTGAATTTCCATTTTTACTTCTTAAAAAGTATTGATAAGATGTCTTCCCAAGTATGAAATAATGTGGCCAATCCCCATAACAACCTATTCCACCATGGCCTCATCAAGTTTCTTGTTATAGCCGAGTTAGAAAAATAGGGGAAGACATGGGATGAGTTCATTTATCAATTTTCAAAACCCCCATCTCACAATCAAGACCAGCAAGAAAACACTTGATATAGGGACTTTTACTCCATCCAAATCCCATTCTCCAAAGACTTGAAACCATCCTACTCAAGCTATCCCTTTACCGAAAAAAAATACCAAGAAACTTGTTGATACCCCTGCAGCCTCATTGGGCAAGAAGACTAAGAAGCTTATTGATAACTCTCCAATTCCCTCAAAATCTATTTATCCTTCACCCAAAAAGTTACAAGAGGTAATTCAACAAGACTTCCCTGTAGTCCCCACAAATAGGAGAGGAGTTAATCGATTCAAGAGAGGATATTTTCGAAAAAGTGCCCGAAATACAAGAGTAAAACCTTATGAAAAAACCCCAAGCACTTCAGACCCTATCCAAGTATCTACCAATATCGAAAGCCCTCATAAAATACTCAAGGAAGTGTCTTCGGAAGAATTGGAGCCTCATAGAGAGACAAAATCTAAACCCATTTCCCCTCATAAACCCCCTGTTACTCATACCTCACAGATGCCTATACCAAATCCCAAAAATGATAGAATTTCTACATCCTTCAAGGGATCCAATCCATCCTCTGAGATATATGATCATACTCCAGCCATTGAAAAGTTACAATAGGAAAATGTTCAGTTGCTACAACAATTGGAAGAGAGGACGACCATGGATAGACATCTCCACCATGACAATGAAATTCTACAAGAAAAGGTGAATTCCCTCCAAATATTGCTTGACCAAATGACCAATGGCAATCGTAGCCTCCGTGCATAATTGAAACACCGCAAGAAGGCCAAAACAAATTCTTCAGGGCAAGAAGCTTCTAAAGCTAATCGATCCCTTGCTCAACAAGTCTATTCATATTGAGAAATTCATTTTTGTTTGCAGTGGGACTTGTAAAATATTAGGTGTGGGGGCAATGTTGGGCTCGTGATTTGGTTAATTAATGATGTTGCTAAATAATTTTTGACCGGTATTATATGTGTATTTAACTATTTTGAAGAAGTTTTGAAGGATTTGATATCAATTTGTCATAACTTTATACCAAGTATGTGCAATTGATGTTTTGTGATGGTTTTAAGTTTAATTCAGTTCAATTTAATGATTATGAGAAGATAATGAGTGATTTGTATGTCACAGGGAAAATTTGCAAGGTGTTTTTCCATCCAGTAGTGCGTCCGGTACTTCATATGACACTATGTGCGGTGCTTCATCCCACACTGCGTTTGACACTGCATCCTACACTTGGAGTGTGGGCAAGTTGGCGGTTGTTATATTGGTGACCCATGCTGGGAAAATGGTGACATGGTTTTTGTTCACCCTCATGGCCTCCATCAACTGAGCTCTTGACATCTTGGATCAAGCAGTTATGTTAATCGTTGAGTGGCTCATTCAGTTTCTAGAAGCCAAAGGAAGTTATAGCGTATTTAATGGAATTCGCCATTTTTAGAGGAGGTCGACCCTTCCAGTGGTTGACATCTCGAATTGTAATTATTATAAATACAACAGTAGTGGTCAGACAAAGTGTCAAGAATTTTTAGCATCGTTTTGTTGTGTAACTCATGACATTTCCACAAACTTGTGCTAGACTACGTTTTTTAATTTAATGCCAGAACCGTACTGATTTAGCTAATGATTTGTTGTTGAGGAGTAGCCATGAACTACTGGGGGGGGCACCAGTGGGTCTAGGTGAATACTTAGATAGATAGTGTGTGTATTTTAGTTGTGCAATTATCATTTCTTTCATTTTCTGTTATATGTGTTTTTATCATTTTACATGTTGTGTGTTTGTTGTTCATTACTTAACTATTTAAATTTCCTTTTTGCAGGTTGCTTGAGATAGTTGTTAATATGTTGTGTTTTGTAATCATTAGTAAATAGCTTGAAAGCTACTAACCTTGTTTTGTGTTAAAAGCTAATTTGAATTTCTGCAGGCTGAAATAGAATAGCTAAAACAAAGTATTAATTTAACACAGAGTACAGAGTTTCTTTGGCGAAGTTTCGATGGATTAATAGTTACGAGTTTTATGCATTTAATTCTTAGTTTGATTATCATTTTTTTTGTAGTATGTTGAGGTAAAAGTAGAATTTAAATTATGTTTTCATAAGCATTTTTTACTTGCAATTTGAATTGTTAGTAATAGGATCGGCTTAGCTTATTTTACGAGATTTCCATTCTAGATTAAAATTGCAATTTTAATTTGAAGTTTGAGTTTGAGTTACGTTTTTAGTTACAAGTCTCTAATTGTGTGAATTTTCTTACATTAGCATAAGAGTGCATTTGAATTAAGTATAATAGTGTTTTCTTATCATTCATGATTAATGCATAGATTGGGAGATCACATGGATTTTCAGGATAGTTGATATTTCTTCTATGATGGCTATAACACCTTGTTTCCCCTAGTCTATAAATATAACTATATTGGACAAGAAACTATGGAAAACCTAAAAGTGTGAATGTTTGATTCGATGGATATTTTTATAAAAGGTGAATGAATGTAAATTATGTTATTTTAATAGAAAATGGTTACGTGTTGCATGAATGCTGAAAGAAGGGTTGTGCTAAGAGAAAACCACTAATGCTATGAAAGGTAGTGGAGGGGACCCGAAATGGTTGCGTTAACCTCCACCGAACTAGTACCCTGCTGGAATTAATTTCTCAGATCAGAACAACCCTCTGACCAAGGAATGAATTGCAATCGATCTGGTAGGTGGGAAGACCTCCTCAAGAGTTAATGAGGGGATGGGGTACACTGCCCATCTGTAAGGATTCCATACTTGATCACGGACTTGGAATTCATGCCACATGCAATCTTGTTGAGGAAAGCAAGAAAGGAAGTGTGGTGGGCAGAGGAAGACCTATGGAAAAATGCAAAGACGAGAGTGGAAAATCTAGGGTTTGAGGAAGGACTGAAGGAGGAACAATGAGTTTTGATCACAAAAATAGATATTAAGCTAGGAGAAGGAGATTAACCTTCGTCCTTATCTATTTATGTATTCGAAGAAGGAGAGTAACCTTCGTCCCTAACTTCCATTGAGATGGAAGTAAGAGATTGAATCTCAAATCATCGTGGCTTAAGCTTGGGGGTGGCGAGTGATAAATCCATTGGGAGTGACTAAGACTATGGTTGGGTGGAAACAAGCACCCCTTTTAGTAGTGACATCACACTCTATAGTTTTGTTAAGTGTTTTCTTGCCTTATGCTTTGAATTGTAAATAACGGATGCATGCGAGTATTTACATGTCTATAAAGGATTATTTCTCTATATTAAATGATTAAGTTATGAGTATCTGTTCGTTCCCTTCAGAACCTATATTTCTACTTGAATTTCCATACATCTCAGTTTAATCACTCGAAGGTGCTTTCCCTAGGAATTTACATCACCGTTCTGGAGTCAGAGAAAGCCTCTGGGCATATCTATTGATTTAGTAACCTAACAGGTTACTTTTCCTTGATTTAGAGCTTAGATTTCTGCGAGTTGGGAAGGTGTTCCCTTCAGACCGGTAGTCTAGGAGACTCTGAACTTGTGCCTATTTCCTTAACCAAAAACCTTAATAAGAGTGGCGAACATAGACCAACAATTATATGAAGATCCATGTGACCTGGGTCTAGGAACCTTGGAGCTCAAGGCTATGAGATGTCAAATTTCATGATAGTCAAGTTGAACCCTGCAATTGCTATGAAGTATTGATCTATGAATGAAGATTGACGGTGGGGAATCACTGCGGAGTGCGAAGGTAAAAATAGTGGACGTGCTAGTTCACAGCCCGCAATTCACCCTTGTCATGATCTCGATGGGCTGGAATATCAACGATCATGGTTATACTAGACTCGAGCGAGCACTTTCCATATTGCAGAGGTATAACTCTCTGGTAAAGAGTAGGCATGTTGGGGCCCCACAATTTATTTGAACCATCGATCATCGTTGATCTTCGATATAAGTCTAACGTGATCTCTAAAATGCAATGGGCATGTGGGACGATGAAATATTCAATGGGATCAAGCTCAGAAGATATAGAAGGAGAGGATACACCAGACGAGGGCATAAGCTCGGAAGGAGGTGCGTGAACCAAAAAAGGAGTGCAGAGAACATGACTTGAAGAACTAGAATGCAATCTTGATGCTAATGAAGCATTTGATAAACCTCACAGGGTCGCTATGACAGAGAGAGTATCTCTGATAGATGGCATAAATTCCCTAGTGATATCATGTCTTGGCACGGGGGTGGCTAGAGTGCTAAGAATGAATGTGTCTAAGCCTATGTTTGGGTGGAAAGGCACACACCAATGGTTAGTTAGTTGGCTACAACCTGTAATAGATAAGTATTCTCATACCCTATGTAATTGAGTTGTAACTATGTAATAAAGTTGGATATCTTGTGAATGACTCAGGGATATGCATGTGTGTTTAATGATTATACTGCATCTCTTTATTCTTTCTTAAATTGTATACTTAAGTAAGTATGGAATTGTCTGATTTGTATACGTAAATGCCCAATCCCTGTGGTGTCTTAAGTTAAAATAAGTGGACTGTGAGTTCATCAACCTTGGCCCTGGTTTTAATGGGTGGAAGTCGACACTCCCAATTGCCCAGAGTCTCTGGGAGGATGGAGACTGTTAAGATAAGGAGAGGTAGCACTGATATGCATGGAGTCTCTATGAGGCATGCAGAGGTCAAGAACCTCTTAAGTCCTAGATTTGAGGAATGAACGTAAGGGGTGCGTGAATGAATTCTTCTAAGCATGACATTCAAGAGAAAGAGCACAAAGCTATTAAGCCTTTTAGAGCCAAAAACGTTCAGGAAGATTAGTGGGACTCAAGTATCAAAAGGGAATATCATTTCTTTTGGAAGATGAATGGACAAGATCCATTTGGGAGGGTCCAAGATTTGTCACAACAATTATATTTGAAGAAGGAGTGCAGGCACTAACGGCTCGACTCTGTCAGTCTCCACAAGTTTGACGAATGTTGGTAAACATAGTGAAGGGGATGGATTCTCTGAATTTTGAAACCCAAATTCATGATGTGATATAGAACGTAGATCCAAGGATCTATTGGGAACCACCTTGACCATCAGATCTATCAGTTCAGAGTTCACACGACGAGATAATCGTGCGTTGGTGCAACTAAAAATATGAAACCCGAAGTTGTGATGTGACATGGACCATTGGATCGAGGAAAGTCATGGACCATCGATCTGACGTGAGTGGATTTCGGGGAAAAGAGGAAATAAATCTTCCCACTTTACGAAACACGAAATCCTGAAACGCGAAGTCCTGATTCGCGAACAGGTGAGCTAGATTTTGAGTCTACGAAGTGCGAAGTACGAAAACGTTCGAAAGTGGGCCCCAGGTCATAGTTGGAGGTCACATCAGTGGAGAATAAGGGAAGGATATATTTCTCTCTAGGCTCTAGTTCATAATTTGGGAAGTCGGGAGAGTCGGGTGACTCACAGCATAATACCCGAAGTCGCAAATTCACGAAGCGCCTTTTGATTAGGCTTGTGGTCACAGCCTGAGGTCATATGAAGGAAGGGGATAGCATGAAGAGATAGTTCCTATTGTTCAAATCCTTCAAAGGGGCCAGGAAAGAGCCTACGGGTTTGGAAGAACTTGCAATGTGAAGAAAAGGAGAACCTAGAGAGAGTTAAGGAAAGTGAAATTTTGATGCCTCAACCCTTAAAAGATCACTTAGGAGTCGTGTGTGTTACAAATTGGTATCAAATCATGGTTACAACACTTGGCCTTCTTGGGCTCATGGACGAGTCGCTTCAAAAATCTATTTGGAGTACTTTTAAAAGAGTGACACTCTACCTTAACTCTTTCTTAAAATTCTGGTTAAAAATGTTATTAAACAAAAGAATGAAACTTTCTACTGTGTGTGTGCATTTAAGAAATTGAACCGTGTATTGTTCATGAACTAATAAACCATTAGCTAACAATAAGTGTTTTCTCGAGCAGTCAGTAAATCATGGGAAAATTTCAATAATAAAGGATGGTGACATGTCATGAAGTGGGGGATGGCTCCCACAATAGAGACGAAGAATCTAATGAAAGGAGGGTGGTGGAAACCCCTCCAGATCTGGCCAAAACTGTAAGGGGCCTCAGGGCTGAATTATAGAGTTGCAAGGATGAAAATGAGAGATTGATAAAGGAGAAATAAAAACAAACATAAATTAACGTAGTCTTGCTGTAGAGCTTGTCCGAAATACAGAGGAAACTATAGCATGAACCCACAACCAGTCATGTGGACCGATGACATAAGAAGAGAAGTCAAAGTCCACCTAAGATCTGAAAACATGACTCCATAAGTGACCACACTGGGAGAAGTGCCTCGAAGAAGGCCCAACCTAGAGGCAGGGGACACTCATCAGTAGATTCCTCTGGAAAGGAAGATGGAAAATCCAAAGGATATTCTAATAGCAGAGCAAGCTCACATTCTCAAAAGAAAGGAAAGAAGCAGAAGCCTTCCAAAAATCATGATCTTGAAGAATTCAAGAAATCCAAACCACCCTCTTTCGATGGAGAGATTAGAAAGGGAGAAGAGGCCAAAGTTTGGTTTCTTGGTTTAAAGAAATACTTCAAAGTCAATGGCTACTCTGAAAACTTGAAGGCTCGAATAACCATCTTTAACATGAATGGAAAGGATTCCATTTGGTGGGAAGACCTTAGGAATGTGAAAGGAGTCCATGAGAAGGACTTGTCATGGAAATAGTTTGAGAAATACTTCAGGAAGTAGTATCTGTCAGAGAAATGCATGGATGGGAAGACTAAGGAATTCTATGAACTCAGGTTGGGGTAGCTCACCATAGATGAATTTGTCAATAAATTCCTTAAACTATTGAGGTATGTACCCTACATAAAAGATGAAAAAGTAAAAATGTAGCGGTTCATTAGTGGGTTACCTCAGACCTACCGAGACAATATTGATTTCGATGAACCAAAGAACTTAGAAGAAACTATCCCAGAGGCGAGGTATTGTTTTGAACATTTTGGGAGTAAGACAAGACCTCACGAGGACTAGAAGAAACGAAGTAGTTCGGGATTCCAGAGGAAGGGGTTTAAATCCTCAAGATTTAAGAACTATGGGAAATATTCTAGAAGGAGATTTCCTACTAGAAGTGTATATCATAAAAATTTCCCCTCTCAAAGTGGAAATAAACCTTTTAAGATAATCCCATAAAAGACCGATAACCTAAAGAAGGAGCCCTTAAAATGTTTGGGTTGTGGAGAAGATAATTGATTAAGGGACTGGCCACATAGACAACATAACAGTAAGATAATCTAGAATATCCAAGAATCTACCACCATCAATGATGTGGATAGGAGATTTCCACGAGTCTATGCAGCCTTGGACAATAATGAAGCCAACCACCAAGCTTCAGTAGAGGAGCTAGAAGGTGTGATCGCCAACCATCTAGTTTCTATTTTAATTGACCCATGTTCTAATTTAAGTTATGTGGCCCCTCAAACTGTTGATAAGTGTAAACTGAAGCCAATTAGACATGTTAAACTATGGTTCGTGTTATTAGCCACTGGGACCAAAAGAAAGGTGGTAGAGGTCATACCATCCTATCAATTCATCATGGGTGGATTGCCCATCCGAGCGACCCTTAACATACTTCCTCTAGGATATTATGACTTGTTTATTGGTATGGATTGGTTGGCTTCTTATAAAACTAAATTGTACTATTATCATAAAAATTTAGAATGTGTAAATGAAGAAGGGAGAAAAATGACCCTCCAAGGGATTCAGAAGCATGTCTTTGTGAGACAAATATCATCCCTTCAAATGAAAAAGTATTGCAGAAAGGGGTGTTCCTTATATGCCACGTAGGTACTGAAATCTATTGAGAATGAAAAACCAAACCTAGAGGACCACCCCATATTAAGAGAATATAAGGACGTGTTCCTAGAAGAGGTACCAGGCCTACCTCTGAGAAGGGATATCGAATTCTCGATAGAACTTACACCAGGAGTGGTACTAGCATATAGAATGCCATATAGAATGAGCATGCCAGATCTGGTTGAGATCAAGCTATAGATAAAGGAGATGATGTACAAAGGCTACATCTAACCTAGTGTATCTCCATGGTGAGTGGCCGTATTTTTTGTGAAAAAGAAAGATGGCACACTCTGACTGTGCATAGATTACAAACAACCCAATAAGACAACCATAAAGAACAAGTACCCCTTACCAAGAATCGATGACATGTTCGACCAATTGGGAGGTGCTTCCATCTTCTCGAAGATTGACTTAAGGTATGGCTACCATCAAGTCCGGATTAAGGATGAAGACATCCACAAAACAACCTTCGGGATGAGGGAGTATCATGAAAAACATCTTAGACTCATACTTCAAGTACTAAGAGAGCATCAACTCTACGTTAAGTTTAGAAAGTGTGAATTCTTTCATAAGAAAGTCCATTACCTAGGCCATGTCATTTCTAAGGAATGGGTGGCAGTGGACCCCAATAAGATTAGGTCTATTATGGAGTGGCGTACCCCAAAGGATGTATCAGATATCAGATCCTTCATGGGCTTAGTAGGATACTATAGAAGGTTCATAAAAGGGTTTTCCAATATTGGTTGTCCAATCACTGCCCTTCAAAAAAAGGGGATCAAATTCATTTGTACATCAAAATGTAAAGAAAGATTTCAGGAACTGAAATACCTCCTGACCCATGCACTCATGCTAAATATTGAAGACCCGGATAATGATTTCCTTGTGTGTACATATTCCTGCAAGGAAGGACTCGGAGGAGTCCTTATGCAAGTGGGACGTGTAATTTTCTACGCATCCCTGAAATCAAATGAGCATGAGATCAATTATGTGACCTATGACTTAGAGTTGGCTGCCATAGTACATGCTTTAAAAATGTGGAGGCACTATCTCCTGGGAAGGAGATTTGTGCTTATGACAGGCCATTGTGGGTTGAGGCACCTGTTTGATCAACTAAAACTCAATGGGACATGCACGCTAGGTGGATGGCTCTCCTATGTGGATTTGATTTCGAAATAAAACACATAAAAGGAAAAGAAAATAGGGTGGTTGATGCCCTTATCACAAGTATAAAAATGATTCATCAGCAGCAGTAAGCACCTATGAACCAGATGTCAAGGAAAGAGTCATAAATGCACAAGAGACAAATGTATTCTTCAATACCATGACTTCATACCTAAGGCAAGAGCCTACATGGATAAAGTATGAAGGATACCAGATGCTCGAGGAAGGGTTGTTGACTTACAAAAACATATTGTATATTCCAAATTATGACGACTTGAAGAGGTTCATAATGGATGAACTGCATAAGAGACCATATACTGGTCACCCAGGATATCAGAAGATGATCACAGACACTAGGAAACAATTCTATTGGTCTAGATTGAAGAAATGCATAGCTAATTATCTAGCTAAGTGCCTAGAATGCCAGTAATTTAAGGCAGAACATCGACATCTAGAAGGATTGTTACATCCCCTACCAATCTCAGAATGGAAATGGGAAACCATCTCCATGCATTTCATCATCGGATTACCAAAGTCAACCAAGAAAAATGATTCCATCATGGTCGTGGTGGACAAACTGAAGAATTCTGCCCATTTCGTCCCTGTCAAATCAACCTACAAAGCCATAGATGTTGCAAACATCTTCATGAAGGAGATATGTAGACTATACGGAATGCCCAAAGAAATTGTATTTGACCGAGATACCAAATTCACTTCAAGATTTTGGAAATCCCTAATGGCTAGTTTTGAGAGAAAATTGTTGTTCAGAATAGCTTATCACCCTCAAAATAATGGACAGACAGAAAGAGTGAACCAAATAGTAGAATACATGCTAAGGATGCATGTAATGCATCAGCCTAAGAAGTGAGAAGACTACCTACCATTGTTATAGTTTTCCTACAATAATGATTATCGAGAATCCTTGAATATGACCCCTTTTGAAGACCTCTACAGTAGACAGTGAAAGATTCCAATCAGCTGGAATAACCCATTGGAAAAACTTACAATCGAACCCGACATGCTGAAAGAAATGGAACAACAAGTAATTCAGATAAAGAAAAATATGAAGATTGGTCAGGATAGATAGAAAATTTATGCCGACAAGAAAAGGACTCCCCGAGAGTTCAAGACCATAGACCATGTTTATCTCATAGTTAGACCCAAGAAGAGTTCCCTGAGAATGGGAGCCTATGTCAAATTGGCACCTTGGTATTGTGGATGCTTTGAAGTCTTAGATAGAATGGGACCTGTAGCCTATAGGCTAGCACTTCCTCCCACTGTAAAGGCACATAATTTTTTTCATGTTTCATTATTGAAGAAATATGTACATGATGCTAATCATATAATTGACTGGTCTGTGATCTAGGTGGATTTAGAGGGAGAATTCCTACCAGAACTCCAATGCATATTAGACAGGAAGGAAACCTCACTCAGGAACCGAGCCATTGCACAGGTCAAGGTGCAGTGGAAACACTTTAGCCCAAATGAGGCTACGTGGGAAATGGAGGATGCCATGAGAGAGACATATCTGATTTTATTTACTGCTGTACATACATGTCATGTTGACAGATAAAACATCGAGGACGATGATCCTTTAAGGGGGAAGGAATTTTAACGCCCTATTTCCCCCAGTCTGTAAATATAAATATATTGGCCAAGGAACTATGGAAAACCTAAAAGTGTGAATGTTTGATTCGATATACCTTTGTATTAAAGGTCGATGAATGTAAATTTTTTTATTTTAATAGAAAATGGTTATGTGTTGCATGACTGCTCAAAGAGGGGATGTGCTAAGAAAAAACCATGAATTCTATGAAAGGTGGTGGAGGGGACCTAGAATGGTTTCGTTAACCTCCATCGAACCAATACCCTTATGGAATTAATTGCTCAGATTGGAACAACCCTCTGAGCCAGGAATGAATTACAGTTGGGCTAGTAGGTGGGAATACCTCCTCAAGAGTTAATGAGGGGATGGGGCAGACCAACCATCCGTAAGGCTTCCAGACCTAACCATGGACTGGGAATTCGGGCCACACGTAATATTGCTGAGGAGGGAAAGAAAGGAAGTGTGGTGGGTAGAGGAAGACTTGTGGAAAAATGTAGAGACGAGAGCGAAAACTCTCGAGTCCGAGGAATGCCTGAAGGAGGAACAATGAGTTTTGATCACATAAAATAGAGATTGAGCCAGGAGAAGGAGAGTAACCTTCATCCTTATCTATTTATGTATTGGGAGAAGGAGAGTAACCTTCGTCCCTAACTTTCATTGAGCTGGAAGTAAGAGATTGAATCTCAAAGCATTGTGTCTTAAGATCGAGGATGGCCAGTGGTAAATTCATTGGGAGTGACTAAGCCTATATTTGGGTGGAAATGAGCACCCCTTTCAGTCGTCACATCACACTCTATGGTTCTAATAAGTGTTTTCTTGCCTTATGATTTGAATTTTAAATAATGGATGCATGCGAGTATTTACATGTCTATAAATGATTCTTTCTCTATATTAAATGATCAATTTATGAGTATGCGTTTATTCCCTTGAGAACCTATATTTCTTCTTGAATTCCCATACGTCCCAGTTTAATCACTCGAAGGTGCTTTCCCTAGGAATTTACATCATTGTTCCGGAGTCAAAGAAAGCCTCTAGGAATATCTACTGATTTGGTAACCTCACAAGTTACTTTGCCTTGATTCATAGCTTAGAGTTCTGTGAGTTGGGAAGGTGTTCCCTTCATACCAGTAGTCTAGGAGACTCCAAACTTGTGCATATTTTCTTAACCAAAAACCTGACTAAGAGAGGGGATCATAGACTGAGAGTTATATGAATATGCGCATGACCTGGGTCTAGCAACCTTAGAGCTTGAGGCTCTAAAATGTCAAATTGCATGATAGTCAAGTTGAACCCCACAATTTATATGAACCATCAATCTATGAATGGAGATCGAGGGTGGGGAATCACTGTGGAGCACGAAGGTGAAAATAGAGGACGTGCTAGTTCGCGGCCCGCAATTCACCCTTGTTGTTGATCTCGACAGGGTGGAAGATCAATGATCCTGGTTAGATTGGACTTGAGCAAGAACTTTCCATATTGCAGAGGTCGAATTCTCTGGTAAAGAGCACGCATGTTGGGGGCTCGCAATTTTTGTGAACCATCGATCGTTGTTTACCTTCAATTTGAGTTTGACGCGATCCCTGAAACGCAAGGATCACATGGGGTAGTGAAATATTCAAGGGGATCAAGATCAGAAGAGATAGCGAGAAAGGAGACACCAGACAAGGGTGTAAGCTCGAAAGGAGGTGTATAAACCAAAAAGGGAGTGCAGAGAACACGACCTGAAGAACCAGAATGCGAGCTTGATGGTGAGGAAGCATATGATAAACCATGTAGGGTCGGTATGACAGAGAGATTCTCTCTGAGAGATGGCATAAATTCCCTATTGATATCATGGCTTGGCATGGGGGTGGCTAGAGTGCTAAGAATGAATGCCTCTGAGCCTATGGTTGGGTGGAAAGGCACACACCCATGGTTAGTTAGTTGGCTGCAACCTGTAATAGATAAGTATTCTCATACCTTGTGTAATTGAGTTGTAACTATGTAATAAAGTTGGGTATCCTATGAATAAATCAGGGATATGCATGTGTGTTTAATTATTATACTTTATCTCTTAATTATTTCTTAAATTGTCTACTTAAGTAAGTATGGAATTGTCTGATTTGTATACGTAAATGCCCAAGCCCTGTGGTGGCTTAAGTTAAAATAAGTGGATTGTGATTTCGTCAACCTTGGCCATGGTTTTCTCGAGTGCAAGTCGACACTCCGCGTTTCCCAGAGTCTCTAGGAGGATGGAGTCTTGTTAGGCCCCAACAACTCCCCCTAATTTTTTACAAAATTTAAAGGGCCCCCATTAGAATCTTAATAATTATAATGAGCTACAAAATCAACATTTTCAAATAGTTCCATACCTTGTCTTTCTTTGAGACAAACTTAAGGCATTCACTATAGTATGAGACATTTATTACAAGAGTATATGTCAAAATTTAGAAACGAGCATAGAAATCTCAATTTAAACAAAAACGTTAATTTTTATCAA
>JZKD02S2093511.1:156198-176310 GCA_000966675.3 Picea glauca | reverse complement strand
ATAAAAAGAATTATCTATCATTTGTTTGATTTTGTAAAAAACCAAAATTAATATTTTTCTCTTTTCCATTAACTTGAAGCTTCTAGAATTTTAAGATCATATTTGAAAGGAAATTGTAAACAATGTTTGTTTAGAACTTATAGTTAGTTTAAATTCATTTTTTATTTTATTGTTCGATATTTTGTTTTATTCACAATTTTTAGGTTACTAATTTAGGTTTCTTTTTTTTTCACATGTTTCTATTATTAGTTATTTGGTACGGATCTGATCATGGCTTGATTTTATTATCTAAATACGTTCAAGATGATTGATCCAAAAATAATATTGGATTGATGCAAGTAAATTTATGAGCAACAACAGATAAAATTTGGAAATGCGTCAAGAACAGAGACACGATTTTGTGGGACTGATTGCAGCCAAACTGTGGCGAATTTGAAGAAACGGTTGAAAAACCATCTCCCAAATGGACCCATTTAGCTTCCACGTAGAAATTTTCCCAAACCAATGCACGATTTGAGAGATATTTGTGTCTCTTTACGAGGAAAATTTTAGGTGGTGGAAATTATTAGTGACGCCCAAACTATTCATTCATTGTATAAATATATGAGAAAGTTCAGAGCCATGTGGACCCAGGAAATTAAGAGGAGGATTTTTATCCTTTCTCTTTTGTATATTATTTATTATGTAAACTTTTCTTCTTTTCAAATGGAGTAATGGATGGTTGGAATATTTGGGAGAATGGACGAGTATTTTCAAAGAAGAATATGGAATTCCAGGTTGCTTAATGGATTTTTTCCTATGTGTAAAATGGTTTTATTTTCATTATAATATCTTCATATTCTCTGAATAATTGATTGTGCATTGATTTAAATTAACTTTAGTCTTTTCTATCAATACATGGTTAATTGTTATCATTTATATATTAATTCTTTCAATATTTAAGAATGCACTATCCCAAAAGTTCTTCCTGGACCATATGATGAACATATTTTGTTGAAACTATATGAGAAAACAATTTACTCTTTGGATTTTGTACTTTTGTAGATTGTGCAATGTTAATATTGTTTCTCATATAATTTTTGAATATGAAACTTTATTTGTATTGAATTAGCTTTAGACTATTTTGCATATAATTTTTTATATCATGTTTTTCTTTATGTTGTTCATTATCTTTTGATTTAGTTTATATATGTGACTGATAATATATTCAATTATTTTGAGTTTACATATGATGCTATATTGTTGGTAACACCATTCCTGAGAATTGGAATTTCTTTTGTTTTCAGTTATTGGATATTTCAAGGTCACAAGATGTATAATTATTTGTCTTTTTGTCATTATAAACTCGCTCCAGAATATGAAACACCTCCTTGAATTTCTTCAGGAAGTATTATGCTTTCTTTTGTCATAGGTTTACACTTGAAACAGGTTAAGAGGAGCTCATACAAATACAGAGAGATGAATTTAGCTTAGTACTATTGATCAGTGAGAGGTTAGCAAGTGCATTTCTTTCTTTTATTCAGAATTGTGTATATATGAGTCAGATGATGATTTCATTAATTAGCTTGGATTGTTTCTGTATCATTGTTTCAATTGTATTTACTTAGTATTTATTGTTTTAAAATATTTAAACATTAAAAAAAACAAAAAGATTTATGTTCTTACTTGATCTTATTTTGAAACATTATTATAAACATTCATTTTCGCAAGATTTCAAGTAAACCTTGTAAATTGTATATAGATTGTTTATAATCATTTGTATATTCACGTTTCTTTTAATAAAAATTAGTAAGTAATATATCATTTGTTATAATACATAAATTTTAAATTAGTTTCATTTCTTTTATTAATTTTAGGACCCTAGATTGGCTAACGCAGCCATTAAACCCGTCATAATAGGTTACAACAAACGGTTTTGGTTATTAAGACAACCCTGGACCAGACCTATTCTTCTGGTTGACGGTGTGTCATTTAAACCCGTCAACACATTATTTAAGCTCAGGAGAGGTAGTGTTGATATGCACGGAGTCTCTATAAGGCGGGTAGAGGTCAAGAACCTCTTAAGTCCTAGAGTTGAGGAATGAACATAAGGGGTGTGCAAAAGAATTCTTCCAGGCATTACGTTCAAGAGAAAGAGTGCAAAGCTCTTAAGACTTTCAAATCCAACAAAGCTTAGGAATAATAGAGAGACTCGAGTATCAAAAGGGAATATCCTTTATTTTGGAAGATTAACAGACAAGATCCTTTTGGGAGGATCTAAGGTCTATCACGACCATTAGATTTGAAGAAGGAGCGCAGGCGCTAACACCTCGACTCCGTCATTATTCACAAGTTCGATGAATGTTGGTAATCATCGTGAAGGGGACGGATCCTCTGAAGTCTGAAACCCAAAGTCACGATGTGATCTATACGATAGATCCAAGGATCTAACAAGACCCATCTTGACCGTCGGATCTGTAAGTTCAGAGTTCGCGTGATGGGAGAATATGTAATATACTAAATATAAAATGTATGCAGAATAGAAATAAAATGCTAGAAATGGCAGAATGACATTAATATAACTAGAACATTCACCACAATAGCACTGAAATGATAAGAGAATAATAACAGAAACAACACATTGAATCTGAAAGAAATGTTCACAGGCCTCTTCGAGGGGGAAACCTCCAATTGATCAAATATCTATTACAATAATATCCAAGATGGGGTTCTCATACCCTCAATTCCTATTTATACTAAAAAGAAGCATGTAGAGGAATATCCTTCTAGAAGCGAAAGCTTCTATTAGGTCTTCTTACACCCGCCTTATTCTATTTTATTGAAAGACCTTATTAATATTGACCTTTATTACATCTGAATATATTGTTCTACCTATGTGTGGGTTAGGACCTTAACATGTCCTCCCCCTTAAAAACAATCTTTTCCTCAAGGCTGGAGATGAGGAAATTGTTGTAGAATGGTAGTTGGTTCCCAAGTGGCATCTGTTGGAGTTATATCTTTCCACTGGACTAGCACTTCCTTGATGGTTCTCTGATGTAGGCGACGCTCATGCTGGTCCAAAACTACTTCTGGTTGTAGCCAAATGGATCCTTCTTCAACTAACTCTGGAAGGTTGGTTTGAATTTGGCACTTAGCTCCAATCACCTTCTTTAAGCATGAAACATGAAAAACATGATGTAGCTTCAAATGACTGGGCAAAGATAACTTATAGGTGCCTTGTCCCACACGCTTGAGAACGGTATAAGGCCCATAAAATTTGGGCGCTATCTTCTGACAATGTTTGGCCTTGAGGGACGTTTTCATGTAAGGTTGCAGTCGAAGAACATTTGATCCCCTTCTGCAAATTGACGTTCAAAGCGACCTTGATCTACTTGTTGCTTCATGCGATTATGTGCCATGACCAAATTCTCTTTGAGTGTATGAAGAATAGCCTCTCGAGCTGTAAGTGTTAGGTCAACCACCTAGACCTTCGAGGAACCTAGTAAGTATGAGAGAACTGAAGGTGGATTTTGTCCATATACTTCTTCAAAAGGAGTCATTCGTGTAGTTGTATGGTATGAATTTTTGTACTACCATTCAGCTATGGGTAACCATTAAGCCCACTGATTTTTCTTTTCTGAGGCAAAACACCTCAAATATGTTTCCAAGCAGTTGTTGAAAACTTTCGTTTGGCCATCAGTCTGGGCATGATAAGTTGTGCTGAGATGCAATTCAGTGCCTTGTATCTTGAACAGTTCTTGCCAAAAATTGCTTGTGAAAGTTGGGTCGTGATCATAAACAATAGAGTGCGGCATGCCATGAAGCTTGAAGACCTGATCCATGAAAATTTGAGCCACCGTGGATGTTGTAAATGGGTGTTGAAGGGCGCATAAATGACCATACTTGGAAAGGAGATAAACAACCACCATGATGACTGATTTATTTCCCGATTTGGGTAAGCTGGTAATAAAATCCATAGAGATATCTATCCAAATAGCAGGTGGAATCAGGAGCGGTTGTAGTGTCCCCAAATATTTGAATTATTCTCCCTCGTTGCATTGACATACATCACATTCAACAACAAAATAACGAATGTCCTGTTTCATACCATCCCAGAAAAAGGAACGTTTGACCTTGTAATAGGTTTTGGTGAACCCGAAGTACCCTCCTGTGGGTGTAGCATGAAGCTCATAAAGTACCGTGGATTTAAGATTTGATTGTTTACTTAAATACAAATGACCTTTGTATCGAAATTCATCATGGAGTGAAGAGTACCCTAGGGAAGCTGGAGCATTGGACTGCAATTGTTGGATCAGCTGTGAACTTTTGGGATCTTGTAGCCATTCCTGGTGAACGGCTTGCCACTTGGAGCCAATATGGGACAATGAATGAAAGAGAAAAAAGGTATCCTTCATCTTCATATTTGTGGGAAAGAACATCTATAACCACATTATATTTTCCTTTCTTGTAAATGATCTCATAATCATATCCAAAGAGCTTAGTCACCCATTTTTGTTGTTCTAGGGAGGAAATGTGTTGTTCTAGAAAATACTTGAGGTTTTGATGGTGTGTCTTAATTTGGAAACGTTTCCCCAATATATAAAAGCACCATAGATCAACGACATGTAGAATAACCAACATTTACTTTTCATAGATGGATTTGCCCATATTTCTTTCAGATAGTTTCTTGTTGGTAAAGGCCAAAGGTCGACCCTCTTGCATAAGGACAACACCAATTCCTTTCCCTGAGGCATCACATTCCAACACAAAGGTCTTTGTGAAATCAGGAAGGGCGAGGACTAGAGTGGTGCACATGGACATCTTCAAGGTGTGAAAATCTTGAGCAGCGGATGGAGTCCAAGTAAAAGAGTTATTTTTGAGGAGAGCAGTGAGAGGTGCTACAATCTTCCCATAATTCTTAACATACTTGTGATCATACCCTGTTAAGCCCAGAAATCCACACAAGCCCTTAAGAGTATTTGGGTGAGGCCAGTCTTGCATAGCTTCAATCTTTTTAGGATCCACCATAATTCCATCCTTGCCAACCAGATGACCCAAGTATTCTAATTCTGAGGCGCCAAAAGCACATTTAGACTGTTTCAGGAAAAGTTGGTGCTGAGAGAGTAGATGGAGAACTCGATCCACATGAGCAAGATGGTCTATCCAAGTTTTTCTATAGATGAGGATATCATCAAATAAAACAAGGACAAAATGGTGAACGAAAGGATGAAAGACATGATTCATGAGGCTTTAGAAGGTGGAGGAGGCATTACACAAGCCAAAGGGCATGACCAAAAAATCATAGTGGCCCTCATGAGTTCTAAAGGCAGTCTTTGGAGTGTCTACCTCTTTCATACGTATCTAGTGGTATCCTGAACAAAGATCCAGTTTAGTGAAGAATTGGGTGCCACTCAATTCATCCAGGAGGTCATCAATGACAGGAATGGGGAATTTGACTTTGATGGTAAGTTTGTTGAGGGCACGAAAGTCAGAACACATTCACCAAGAACCTTCTTTATTTAGGACCATGACCATAGGAGAAGAGTAGGGGCTTATACTAGGGAGGATAACGCCTGCATTAAGGAGTTCCTGGACCATTTTCTCAATTTCATTGTTTTGGGAAAAGGGGTGACAATACAAACAGATATTGGGAGGAACACTTTCGGGTATAAGGGGAATGGAATGATAATGAACACCACAAGAAGGAGGGAGTCCTTGGGGAGTGGAAAATAATAATTGATGTTTAGAAAGGATGGCTTGGAGGTCTTGTGGGACCGAGGGTGTCTCTGTTTCTTGTATGGCATGGATTTGGGTGATAACACCAGAATGACCTTTTTTTAGCATCTTTTCCATGCGATGGGAACTAATGATCTCAGGTGAACCAGTGGTGATGCCTTGGAACCTATATTGGTGGCCTTCCTGGTCAAATTACATGGTTAAGTCTTTAAAATCCATGAGAATGGGACCCAGAGTCCTTAGCCATTCTGCACCCAACACAATGTCACAACCTCCCATGTCGATAGAAAACATATGGGATTTCAAGTGGTAGACACCAATTTGGAGACACACATTTTCACAATGCCCTCCACATTTCATGGAACCACCATTGGAAATCATGATTTGGAAATTATTGACGACATGGATGTAGAAATGATTTTCTTGGGCAATGCAGCGATGAATAAAATTATGGGTGTTTCCGCTATCAACCAAAATAATGACCTTCTAATGCTTGATGTAACCGATTAGCTTGAGGGTTTGGGGAGTGGAGAAGCCAATGAGAGCATTGAGGGAAATGACCGGTTCTACTTCGGGATGGTCTGAGGGAGGGGTTATGTCAGTGGATTCAGGTGACTCAAACACCAGGGGAGTTTCTACATCTTCTTCCGAAATATCCTTGGAGATGGCCATAAAAATATTTTGTTCTTTACACTTGTGGCCCGAGAAATATTTTTCATCACAGTTATAACAAAGGCCTTTGAGTTGTCATTCATCCATTTCAGCCCTGGTCAATTTTTGGATCTTTAGTGGAGCAAAGGGAGTAGTGGGATTTACTAGTTTAGGGCAAGGGATAAAGGAGGGTTTTCGGTTTTGAGAGGATACCACCTGTTGTGCTACTTTATCTCTTTTAGTAGCCTCCACCCAACTCTAAGGCTGAGCCATGAGGACATGGGCTCGAATATCATCCTTGAGGCCACTGATAAAACACTCTTGGAAAAAGGCATCAGACATGCCCTCTGTTCTAAAAGCCAGGCGCTCAAAGGCAGCTATAAAGTCTTCCACTGTTCCTATTTGTTTCAACTTTGTCAAACGGCCCAAATGGTTGGTTTCAGTGTCAAAGCGTTCATAAATCTCTGCCACAAAGTGTGTCCAAGCGATATACCCTTGATGAGAAGTTTTTTTCCATTGCCATCATTGCCACCATTCTTGATCTACATGGAGAACACCATACCAGAGTTTGGCCAACTCATCTGTAATGTCGTATAAAGAGAAATAATGTTCCATTTGGGTTACCCAACCAGTGGGATCCGAGCCATCAAATTTGGTCACATCCACCCGAAGAAGGCATAGGTCACGTTGAAAGTGATGGTTCTGAAAGTTATTGGAATGAGAGGAATGGTCACCTTCAGGATGTGGAGGTGAGGAAGAGGAAGGGTTATCTATAGGGATATGCAGTTTGGTGTAGAGTGCCAAAAATACTGATTCAAGCTAGGTGGTGAGGTCTTCGTTGATTTCCTCCATTGAGGACTGCATGGTTGTATTGATGGCTGCAACATTGGCACTGATTTGTTTCACTTCTTGTTGGGTTTCGATGAGACCAGATTGCAAGGTGTTGAAGCAATCTTCCAAGTCTTGGCTACAGGTATGAGCCATGAGGATGGGGGAACTAAAAAGGAGTGGGCGGGGTCAAATTTTTTTTTCCAAAAATTGATATGGATGAATGTGATAATGGCGAAGAGATGAATCCAATGGAATAGGTCTCAAATAATGGTGAAAAAATTTCTAGACTTTTTTTTTTTTGTGGAGTTATACTCCAGTCTGAAGAATACTGCAGAGAGGAAATGCGCAAATGCTTAACCAAAAATAAATGTGTATTTACTTGGTAACCCCAACACAGTTGTGTGGCAATAAATATTGTTTGTTTTAATTTGTTTATGTTTCTGTCCCCAAGGGTTAGGTATTCAAGGGTTTTCCCTATGCTATAGCTCTCTGATATATGTGTGGGGTCCAACAGTAGTACTCGGCCCAATATCTCAGGGCACTAACTAAGGAGGATAGACCGTACCCTTATTCATACTATCCTACTACCCAGGTACTAGAGAGTATCTTCCCGAGTGTTGTTCTCGGTGACACTATAGTAGTCAGGTAGTCGATCAGTTTATCTAAAGAGGGCTTCAGGTAATATAGGTTGATTCGTACACAGGTGTTGTCTAATGCGCTACCACTCGAAGGGGTACCAACAGGGGTTACATGGGTGGCCAACAGATGTGCGCTTAAGTACCACTTGTATTTCCTACGTGTGTGAATCCCTCAATCACAGGTTTATGCGCGTAACGAAAGATCTCTGTGGCTTAAAGACGTTGGAATACATCTCTAACCTGGAAAAAAAAATTAACCCACACTTTCTGCCAAGGAAAGTGCTTTGATACCACTTGTAATATACCAGATATAAAATGTATACAAAACAGAAAAAAATTTCTAGAACTGGCAGAATGACAGCAATATAACCAGAACATTCACCACAATAGCACTGAAATGATAAGAGAATAATAATAGAAACAACACTTTGAATCTGAAATCAATGTTCATGGGCCTCTTCGAGGGGGCAACATCGAGTTGAGCAGAGATCTATTACAATAATATCCAAGCTGGGGTTCTCATACCCTCGTCTCCTATTTATACTAAAAAGAAGCATCTAGAGGAAGATATTTCTAGAGGGGGAAGATTCTATTAGGTCTTATCACATCTTCCTTATTCTATTTTATTGAAAGGCCTTATTAATATTGACCTTTATTACATCCGACTATATTGTTTTACCTATGTGTGGGTTAAAACACTAACAGAATCACGTGTTAGTGTGACTAAAACTCCGAAACCCAAAGTCGTGATGTGACCTGGACCGTTGGATCAAGGAAATTCATGGATCGTCAATCTGACATGAGTGGATTTCGAGGATCGAGAATCAGGGAAAAGAGGCAAGAAATATTCCCACTTCATGAAATGCAAAATCTCGAAATGTGAAGTCTCGATTCGCGAAGCGGTGAGCTAAATTTTGAGTCCGCAAAGTGAGAAGTCTGGAAATGTTCGAAGTCCCAGGTCTTAGTTAGAGGTCACATCAGTGGAGAATAAGGGAAGGATCTAGCATTCTCTAGGCTCTATTTCAAAATTGGGGAAGTCGGGAGAGTGGGGTGACTCATAGTAGAACAGCCGAAGTCGCGAAGTCACGAAGCGCCTTTTGATGAGGCTTGTGGTCATAGCCTGAGGTCATATGAAGGAAGGGACTAGCATGAAGAGCTAGCACCTATTGTTCAAATCCTTCAAAGGGGGTAGGAAAGAGCCAGCGGGTTCGGAAGAACCTGCAATGTGAAGAAAAGGGTAACCTAGAGAGAGTTAAGGAAAGTGAAATTTTGATGCCCCACACCTTAAAAGAGAACTTAGGGGTCGGGTGTGTTACAATGGATAAGATCTTGTTATATTTCTTGATTCATACTTTCCATTTCTCCATAGAATTTAATATTGAATTTATTCCTCTTGAGTTATCACTAATTGTTAGATGCCATCGTGATGTCATAAGACACCGAAGACATAATCATCATATTTGAAGTTTCTTGTTATTGTAGATTAATAATAATTGTTGATTAATCTTTGAATATTGTCATGATGATTTTAATTAAATAAGTTAAGATTTCCCTTTGCAGATTAGAAGTTATTATGATTTTTATCTTAATAATAGAGTTCACTTGCTGAATAGTTTTGATTAGTTACATGTTAAGTAGTTTTTATTAGCTTACTTGACGAATAAGTTTTAATAGGTTAGTTGTTTACTTGTTTATTTTCTTACTTGTTGCTTCTCATTAATTTGAATAGATTGATTAGATTAAATTTTTGTTGCTATTTCTCATTAATTTGAATAGATTAAATAGATGGATTTCTTTTTGCTCATTAGATTAAACATGTTAACTTGTTCAAAGTAGGGTTTTCATTTTCTTCTTTAGGAACAATCCATCGATCCATTGTTTAAAATTTGCTCAGGGTAAATAATTCAAGTTCCTTGATAGGGTTTTCTCATTGATAGTATTTTCTTAAGCAGATTAGCCCTCAGATAGACCATCTCCTTAGTTAGATTATACTTCCTCTAGATTTTCTTCCTTGGAATATATAGTGCTACAACTCTAAGTTTACTTACCCCGGGTTGACAATTTAATTGAGGGATTTAGTGCATATAGAAAACCCATCACTAACCATGTCAAATTTCGACACATACAGGCACAGAGTGAAGAAATTTCAACATTGGCCCCATTCAATTCTCATTATGTGCATTCGGTGCATGACATTTGTGATGAGTTTTTTGGAAGTTCCTTGACATTTCAAGAGAGTTCCAACAAGGATTCTACAGATGGAAATGACGAATGATGACAATGAGACGTATATTATGAGCGTTGATGTAAACACGAGTGATCTCAAATATTATGTGGGAACATTAGACATACTTGATACTTGAAACCCTCCCATACTGTCAAGGCATGTGTCTAGTCTAACCATGTCAAATTGCAATGCATGCAAGCATGTATTGAAGAAATTTCAACGTTGTCCCCATTCAATGCTCGGTATGCAGGGTCAGTGCATGAAATTTGTGGTGGGTGAATTGGAAGTTCCATGACATTTCAAGAGAGTTCCAACAAATATTATATAGATGGAAATGATGAATCTTGAAAATGAGACGTCCATTATGAATGTTGATGAAAAAATGGATGATTTGAAAGATTATGTGGGGACATCAGACATCCTTGAGTGTTGAAACCCTCCCATACTGTCAAGGCATGTTTCTATTCTAACCATGTCAAATTTAAATGCATACAGGCACAATTTGAAGATATTTTAATGTTGGCCCCATTCACTGCTTACTGTGCAAGGTCGATGCAAGATCACATTTGTGATGGGTGTATTGGAAGTGACATGACATTTCAAGAGAGTTCTGACAAATATTCTATATATGGGAATGACAAATGATGATAATAAGACATACATTATATTGAACATTGATGCAAAAATGGACAATCTCAAATATTATGTGGGGACATCAAACATGCTTAAGTCTTGAAACCCTCCCATACCATGTCTAACCATGTCAAATCGCGATGCATATGGGCACATATTGAAAAACATTCAATGTTGGCCCCATTCACTGCTCACTATACGGGTTCGGTGGAATAAATTTGTGATGGGTGTGTTTGAAGTTCCATGTCAAATTTCAAGATAGTCCTAACAACGATTCTATAGAAGGGAATGACAAATGATGACAGTGAGATGTGCATAATGAACCTTGATGCAAATGTTTATGATCTCAAATATTATGTGGGGACATCATACATCCTTGAGTCTTGAAACCATCACATACCATCAAGGAACGTGTCTAGTCTAACCATGTCAAATTTCAACGCATACAGGCACATATTGAAGAAATTTCACTGTTGGCCCTATTCACTGCTTACTATGTGGGGTTGATGCATGACATTTATGGTGGGTGAATTGGAATTTCCATGACATTTCAAGAGAGTTACAACAAATATTCTACATATGGAAATGATGAATGATGACAATGAGACATCCATTATGAATGTTGAAGCAAAAATAAATGATCTCAAAGATTATGTGGGGACATCAGACATCCTTGAGTCTTGAAACCCTCCCATACTATCAAGGCATGTGTCTAGTCTAAGCATGTCGAATTTCTATGCATACAGATAGATTTTGAAGAAATTTCAATGTTGGCCCCATTCACTACTCACTGTGCGAGGTCGATGCAATATGAGATTTGTGATGGGTGTATTGGAAGTGCCATGAAATTTCAAGAGAGTTTTGAAAAAGATTATATAGATGGAAATGATGAATGATAAAAATGATACATCCATTATATTGAACATTGATGCAAATGTGGACGACCTCAAATATTATGCAAGGACATCAAACATACTTAACTCTTGAAACCCTCCCATACCATCAAGGAAACTATCTAGTCTAACCATGTCAAATTTCGATGCATACAGGTACAGATTGAAAACATTTCAACGTTGGCCCCATTCACGGCTCACTGTGGAGGGTCGGTGGAAGAAATTTTTGATGGGTGTATTTGAAGTTCCATGTCAAATTTCAAGATAGTTTTGACAACGATTCTATAGAAGGGAATGACAAATGATTACAATGAGACGTGCATGATGAACATTGATGAAAATGTGTAGGATGTCAAATATTATCTAGGGACATCATACATCCTTAAGTATTGAAATCATCCCATATATTCAAGGCATGTGTCTAGTCTAACCATGTCAAATTGCAACACATACAGGCACATATTGAAGAAATTTCAACGTTGGCCCCATTCATTTTTCACTATGTGGGGTCGATACATGACATTTGTGGTGGGTGAATTGGAAGTTCCATGACATTTCAAGAGAGTTCCAACAAATATTATATAGATGACAATGACAAATCATGACAACGATACGTCCATTATGAACGTTGATGGACGATTTCAAATATTATGTGGGGACATCAGACATCCTTGAGTCTTGAAACCCTCCCATACCATCAAGGCATGTGTCTAGTCTAGCCATGTCAAATTTCAACACATATAGGCACAGTTTGAAGAAATTTAAACATTGGCCCCATTCACTGCTCATTGTGAGAGGTCGATGCAAGATCACATTTGTGATGGGTGTCTTGGAAGTGCCATGACATGTCAAGAGAGTTCCAACAAATATTCTATAGATGGAAATGATGAATGATGAAAATGATACATCCATTATATTGAATGTTGATGCTAACATGGACGATCTCAAATATTATGTGGGGACATCAAACATCCTTAAGTCTTGAAACCCTCCCATACCATCAAGGCAATTATCTAGTCAAACCATGTCAAATTTAGATGCATACGGGTACAGATTGAAAATATTTCAACGTTGGCCCCGTTCATTCCTCACTGTGCGAGGTTGGTAGAAGAAATTTGTGATGGGTGTATTTGAAGTTCCATGTCAAATTTCAAGATAGTTCTAAGAACGATTCTATAGAAGGCAATGATGAACGTTGACAATGAGATGTGCATGATGAACATTGATGCAAAGTTGGATGATCTCAAATATTATGTGGGGACATCATACATCCTTGATTTTTGAAACCCTCCCATACCGTGAAGGCATGCGTCTAGTCTAACCACATCAAATTTTGACGCATACAGGAACATATTGAATAAATTTCAACATTGGCCCCATTCATTGCTCACTATGTGGGGTCAGTGCATGACATTTGTGGTGGGTGAATTGGAAGTTCCATGATATTTCAAGAGATTTCCAACAAATATTCTACAATAACGACGAATGATGAAAATAAGATGTCCATTGTGAGTATTAATGCGAACATAGACGATCTCAAAGATTATGTGGGGACATAAAACATCCTTGAGTGTTGAAACCCTGCCATACCGTCAAGGCATGTGTCTAGTCTAACCATGTTGAATTTTGACACATACATGCACAGTTTGAAGAAATTTCAACGTTAGGCCAATTCACTGCTCAATGTGTGAGGTCAATGGAAGATGACATTGGTGATGGGTGTATTGGAAGTCCCATGACATTTCAAGATATTTCTAACAAAGATTCTATATATGACAATGAGACATCCGTTATATTGAACATTGATGCAAACATGGACGATCTCAAATATTATTCGGAGACATCAAACATACTTAAGTATTGAAACCCTCCCATACCATCAAGGAAACTATCTAGTCTAACCATGTCAAATTTTGATGCATACGGGCACAGATTGAAAAAATTTCAGCATTGGCCCCATTCACTGTTGACTGTGTGGGTTTGATGGAAGAAATTTGTGATGGATGTGTTGGAAGTTCCATGTCAAATTTCAAGATAGTTATGACAACGATTCTATAGAAGGGAATGATGAATGATGATAATGAGATGTGCATGATGAACTTTGATGAAAATGTGGACGATCTCAAATATTATGTGGGGACATCATACACCCTTGAGTCTTGAAATCCTCTCATACCATCAAGGAATGTGTCTAGTCTAACCATGTCAAATTTTGACGCATAGAGGCACATATTGAAGAAATTTCAAAGTTGGCCTCATTCACTTCTCACTATGTGGGGTCGGTGCATGACATTTGTGGTGGTTGAATTGGAATTTCCATGAAATTTCAATAGAGTTCCAACAGATATTCTATAGATGGAAATGATGAATGATGACAATGAGACGTTCATTATGAATGTTGATGCAAATATGGGCGATCTCAAATATTATGTGGGGACAACATACATCCTTAAGTATTGAAACCCTCCCATACCATAAACGCATGTGTCTATTATAACCATGTCAAATTTCTATGCATACAGGTGCAAACTGAATAAATTTCAATGTTGGCCCCATTCACTGCTCACTATGAGGGGTCGATGGAAGACAATATTTTTTATGGGTGTATTCGAAGTTCCATGGAATTTGAAGAGATTAGTTCTGACAAAGATTCTACATATGGAAATGACGCATGATTATAATCAGACATGAATGATCTCAATGATTATGTGCAAGGTCGATCGATGTCATCAATCCCTTGACCATATATAATCCCTAATCAATTAACCATTAAAATACCTAACCCCTAAGCCAAAATATTTTAGCCATTGACCCTTAATCCCTTAAAATGTAACCCTATTGATGAGGGTTTATGACACACCATCAATGGGGAGGGAAGATCTGGACTGGGGTTGTCTATTTAACCCAAGCCGTTTGGGATAATCTGCCATGATAGGTTTTATGGCTTCGTTAGCCAACTAGGATTATAAAATAAATAACAAATGTAAAATAACTAAATGTACAACTCTATCAATCAACAAATTAATACAATTTTTTTACTAATAGTAGTATTATATACAATGAATATATACAATTACAAGGTTTAAATAATACCTCGTGAAAATGATTGTTTTCAACTAATGGATTAAAACAAGATGCAAAATAAAGGGAAATATTTTTTTATACTAGAAATGACGAAATAATAATCAATGAGTGAATAAGATTATTAATGATATAATGTTAATGGAAAATTCATTTAATGTTTAAATTTTGTAATCCTTATTCATTTCGACATCAATAAATCAAATAAAATTTAAACTAACTAACCTGACGTTGATCAACAGTACTAAGCTAGATTCGTCTTTCTATACGTGTATAAGTTCCACTTAACCTATGTCAAGTATAAATCTATGACAAAAGAAAGAATGATACTTCCTGAAAGAACTCAAGGAAGTATTTTATATTTCAGAACAAGTCTACGAGGACAAAAAGACAAATTGATTTTATCTCATGTGACTTAAAAATGTCCAATAACTGAAAATGAAAGAAACTCCAACTCTCAGAAAATGGCATTACCAACTACCCAACATTAGATGTAAACTCAAAATGCATAGATAGATGATCAGTCACAGATATCAACAAAACCAAAATATAATGAACTACGTAAAGAAGAACATAACATGAAAAGTTCTATGCGCATCCAAAAATTACATGAGAAACAATAATAACATTGCACAGTCTACAATAGCATGAAAGCCAAAGAGTAAATTGTATCCCATACAGTTTCAGAAAAATAATTCCATCATATGGTCCAAGAGGAATTTCCCATATCACTGGGAAAGCACTGCTATTTAAATAAGTTCCTAATATGTTCCTCATATCATGCAAGATAGAAACAGGTCCTTTTTTTAATAAGATTTTACTAAAACAAAATGATCAAAAAGATAATTCTGTTGAAATCTTACGATCCAAAACAACTACATCATTAAAAGATTGTTTTAAAAAAAAAAAAAATGAAAATTACAAGTCCATTATATGCCCAACTTTTGACCCATTCCATTAATTGTTGCACATTGACCTATTGTTCACTTGAGACAAAAAACGAAATCTAAATTAGACAATAATCAAATAAATAATTTAAAAGACAAGCTACATAATCTTCGATTTTGTAGCTAGTCTAAATTAAAACAAAATCAAAACGACTTTATTTATTATCCAAAAAAAATCAAATCGTGAATTACAAGAAAACTATTTACCAATTAGAAATTTGAAAGAGAAACATCAGACAAATCTGAGTTTATAATAGCATTGAAACTGGTGGATTTTTTAATAACCACATTTCTTGATCTCTTATGCTTGTTGGCTCTGTGTGAATTCGAACGAATGCAATCTCAGAGATCATCGTTTTCCCTTTCAAGAACTGAGTTCTGAGTAATCACTTGATTCAACTGTGCCTATAGGTAAGGAATATCTCAATATTATCTTTCGATCTAGTCAAAACAATTCTCACAATACACTGGTTCTAGATTTGGTAATCGGAGATTCTGATCTATAGTGGGAGATTTATCTTGTTCCATGATCCTTTTTATATCATATTGAATACCTGGGAAACCTTATTGTTCCTTTAAAAAAGGAGGCAAATTGGACATGAAATCACACTGAGGTACATCAGCGTTGGTATCATCAACAAAAACCCGGTCTTCGACATCAATAATAGGGATAGGTTTTTTACGATTGTGATGTCTATTCCTGACCATTCTGGAAAGGAGTCAGTTAGATCTTTTGTTCTTGAAATCAAAATTTGAAACCCTCTGTGTTTTAAGTCTTCCCTATTTCTTAGTTTTAATTTTATTTAAATCAACCACATCTTGCCTGGGATTAGGAAAAAGAAGGACCTTGTTCTTTAATTTACCCAACACATCATCTATGGATTTTTTAGGAACAAAATCGTGCCTCTGGTGTGTGCCTCTGGGCGATTTATGAAAATCAATAGGTGTTTCGGTAAGTGACATAGATTATTCTTTCAATTCGACATGAATGTCTCTCAGAGAATGAATCGATGGGCAGGGGATGGTGGGCTCATCAAAACATAGGGGTGAGTCGATAGCAGTTTCAGGTTTGAGTGGAGAGAGACCATTCCTATCCACGAATCTTGTCAGTTATCCCCAACCTTTGAGAATTATGAAATGACCAATATTTGAATCAGGCCATGATGAAAAAGGATGGAATGTAAATTAATGTTTTGCCTCTGGTAAAATATAGCCATTTTTTGAAGGCCTTTAAGCAGATAGAATGGCATGTTTAAACCAAACCCTAAGAAAACCATTAGAAAATGAATATAAAATAGGAATACTAAACCATATCGTCCCTCATCGGTGAAAAATTGCTTGATTATTAATAGTAAACCATACCATCGAGGTTTAAAAAAAACTATGGATTTACCTTTGAAATCATATCATGACTTATTGGAAATAAATAACACGTGCCAAGGGATACCTTCGAATTTGAGATTCTTGAACCAACGATCTCCTTCTGGGGACATGCATGTGGCTTCTACAATAGAATCCTCACTAACTTCCAACTGTAAATCGCTTACCTGGGCCTTAGTACCGTCGAATGTTTGAACAAAATCATGAGTGACCTTGAGGTTAAATCCCTCTAATGATTGTAAGAACTTAACCGACCCAAAAACCGCAAGATTTTCCACAACATCATTGTGGGAGAGAAGGGTCTATGAGCCATTCGGCTCTATCCTTATGACAGGGGCCATGGGTTTGGTCACAATATACCAGCGGGTGTAGCAAAGAGGGGTGTATGTTTGAAATCACCCGATATAAAGGATAAGATATGCATTTTTAGAGATGACCCGATAACTAAGGCGTCGGGAGAAAGCCACCATAGCCACCACTTAGGATTTTGAGTGAATGTTGAACCAGAAGACATGCATAATTGAAAACCACCTCCTGTAGTGAAAACCTAACCCAAAAATGAAGCACCACCACTAAAGCAATGAATGTGATCTTAATTCAGTAGGACGAGGGAGTAATTGTTTTAGAGCATGGCTAACAGTCCTATACAACAACGATTAGGCGATATGAAAATATGGGATAGCGTTCATATTTCAAGTTATATCAAAGTTTTAGTTTCATGAGTGATCATGGAGGTGGTAGGTAATGATCAAAACTCCAAAAGTATAAAATGACTAAGGCATACCCCAAAGGTGATCAACGTGTATGCTAATGGTAAGGAAACCATTCAAAAAATGACAAGCTCAATACCCTCTAAGGTTCTTAAGATCATTAGGTGTTTTTAGGTACTCATCCAATTTCACATAGAGAAGCTTTAGAATCTGTATGATGTGTTCACACCAAGATTGTTTCAATTTCATGCTTAAATAGTCATGAAATTGAAACAATAATAAACAAGATATTTATTGAAATAAATAAACTCAAAAACACACAACCAACCAAGTGATTTGTTCAAAACAAAAATCATAATTGAAGTCTCCGTAGACACAGAAGCAGCTATTAAAAATTTATTTCATTAAAACTGTGTTTTAAATATCGATGAAAATGACATGAATATATGGCTTCCAACAATGGCGACTTGTTGGGCGAAGCAGTTATCTCTACATAATCAGAACTTTATATCAGGGAAAAGATAAATCAGATAGTTACTAAAAGTAATTAAGAAACAGATCAAGCATTTTGACATTAAATCAAAAAAATAACATAGTCATACCATTTAATAATTTTTTTCCCAAAAGATTATAATCTAAAATTTCGTTTCAATCAAAGGGGTAACAATATTTATACAAGTAACTACAATACCGTTGACAGGGCCACTGTTGTTAGCAGGTGTTTATAGCCTCGCCACAGATGTAATTTAACCCTCTCAAGTACTTTGATTCCATCCAAAATTCATCCATATATGATAAAAATATCTTGATATATGATCAATTTAAAACATACCTGAAGGATCTTGAACCTAGCATTGCTTTGCTGCTAGCAAGCCTGTTTATTAACCCGGTGAAGTTGTCTTGGTATCATGTGTGCATTTAGTCGCTACCATCAAAACTATTTAGTATACCGACGGGTTTACACACAATTCCCACACATTAAAGTGCTTCCAAATCTCTATAATTTTTTATAACATTTTCAAAAACTTCATGATAATGAGAGAGCAGGGTGATACTGAAGATTTCACAGTGAGACAATCATAGAATTGATCATTAATATTATTTTTAGATCTTTGAGAACTGATAGTTTTCATCATGATTTGGACATTTAGATTTCAATCAGGAAATCATCTCAGGAATGGCGAAGTGCTTATAATTGATCTCATTAGAACTGGGACAGCGTAAGAAGTTTTTAAAGATAGTCATATTTCCCTGATATTTCCACAAAAACATGGAACAATGATTTGGCAAGGACTTATCATAATTGATCTGAGTTTAGAAATTAATGTGCATATGTATTGAACTATTTCAACTATTGCTAGTGAAAGATCCAATTCCCTTCAATAATGAATGGCGATTCAGAAATAATTATTAAGGAGACATAAAAAACCAAAAAAAATGTAAAAGAAAAAAGAAAAATAAAAAAAAAGAAAAACGTAAGCTAAAGATATTTACAGGGGGATAAATCTGATTTTCTCGGGTGAAGTATTTCTTGAGATACTGACCATTCACTGGAAAAGTGTTTGGTTGTCCCTATAAGTTGTGCAAATGAAAATAAATAGGACCCAATTTTTTAGAAATGATAAAAGGCCCCAGCCACAGGGTTTGAAACTTAGTATGTTCTCCTTTATTCTTGTGTGCCTTGTCTCATTTGAGGACCAAATCCCCTACATCAAAATTTCTTTATGGGGATGAACTTGTATCAAACCATATTTTAACAATTTGTTGATGTTTATCTATTTTATTTTTTGCTTGTGTCCTTACTTCTTCCAATTTTAGTAAAGCGTTTATCCAATTCTCTAAAGGGGGAGAGTCTTCTTCCTGAAATTTTTGCGATAATTGTAGAGAAGGGAGTAAGACGTGTGGAGGAAGGATGGATTCTCTTCCATAAATGAGGAAGAAAGGAGAATTATTGATGGAAGCTTTCAGAGGGACTTTATCATCCCAAAGTGCCTTGTATGACGCATTGTGCCAATTTTTATGATTTTTCGACACTGTTCTTTTAATTATTTTGATCAGATATTTATTCGTTGACTCGGCCAAACCGTTTACTTGGGGGTAATAGATGGCATAGTATTTTAGCTTAATCCCTTTTTCTAAAGAAAATACATTCATATCCAGGGAATAAAAATAAGAAGCATTGTTGAAAACTAAACACTCAAGTATTCTAAAACGAGTGATAATGTTAAGAACCAAATATCAATATAGCATAGAAAATCCTCAGAAAAAGTACTCAACGCATTGAAAGAAAGATAATTTCAGATAATAATCCTCTTCGAGGGGGAAACCTCCTTTTACTCCACTTAAATGTTCAAGTACAAGATGATTCAAAATGAAAATGTCTCCTTGGTATATATAGGAGACTAG
>JZKD02S2093511.1:136746-151368 GCA_000966675.3 Picea glauca | reverse complement strand
CTGAAGAGGGGGTTTAAAGGATGCCAAACTAATCTCTGAACTTAAAAGAAACTCGCTGAAAAGAGCTACTGTACCCTACTTTGCTCTGTGCTACTCGGTACTACTCGGTACTAACAGGTACTGTTCTGTATACGCATGTAAAAGATAAAATGAAAACAGCTAAGTTCTGGCTACTTATCACTCCACACAACTCAACAACCATCCTATGAAACTTTCTATGGCAATCAAAAGAAACTTATTTATCTCATGAGATACCCAAACTAATTCCTGAATGTTGAGCAGTCTAAATGTGAAAACTGAAGGAATGAAATCAATGGTTGGAAAGATAATGCTAAACCCTCTGTTGCAATGAAATGAAATACTACTTCTATCAAACCACTGAGCAAACTGCTGAAAGATGAAATCAAATATGAAATATGGCAATGTAAAGTGAAATCAAATCTTTGCTGAGAAATTATATTCAAATCCGAAGGTAGAGTCTACTGTAAATGCAATGTATCAGCTCTGTTTCCAGTGAAGGGGGCCCTACCTTCTCTGTCAACAGGTCGTTCTCTAACTCAATGCACACTGAAAATGAATAACCTACAGCAAAAGCAAAATGGAAATAACAGGAATCGTATCACTGAAACTCTCACTATTTTTATTGAAGATGAAAAGGACAATACAACTGCTGGGAGAATCTCATTCCTCTATTTTTCTACCCTATGCTCTGTCTCTATAATCTCCCAAGCATAACAGCTCTATCACATTTCAGATCCCCCCCACGCATGGCTCTCTACATCTTTTCTTTTCTCGAGCATAGCCTCACGTTTTTCCAATGTTTTTCCAACCTTCTGGAAATGCATGACATCTCTTTACATAATGTTCCAGCTCTCTGGCAATGCGTGGCTTTTCCCTAGGTGAATAAGGAGTTACAAAAACGGTTTCCTGGTCTCTGGAAATGCGTGGCATCTCTTTTACAAACGTTTTTGATCTCTGGCAATCGTGGCATCTCTTTCCATAACGTTTTTGATCTCTGGCAATGTTACACCACGTTTCAGATCTCTGGCAATGTTACATAACGTTTCCAGCTCTCTGGCAAGGTTACATAACGTTTCTGACCTCTGGCAGTCATGGCTTTGTGCCCTAGAAGTTATAAAACAGTTTCCCTGCGTTATGCACGAATTTAGATACTTTGATGCCAGCTATTGGGTTTTTCCAGCTATGAGTACTCTGTTTAGCTTATCCTGGCATTTTTCATATTGCCCAATAACCCCAGAAACTGAAGTAAATGATGACTTTAACCATTTGCACATCTTGAATATTATTGCCGAAAGCATTCCCAAATAAAACACAAACATACCCTGGTCCTCCACTAGCACCACCAGGGATAGCAATAATCCCCATGTCTCTTTGCAAACCATTTAACAACTTCAACATCATCAGAAGCACCAATTGGTAACTTTGATCCAGAGATAAATTACTCCTTGTCTTCCCTTTACCGTATTTGCACCAAGAGGTGACAGTGCATCCACATTATAGTTTAATTCTTCGCTCATTTGTGGTTTTGGAAGCACTTCATGGTTTCTGTATGCAATGGAACATATATGTGTAACAGAACATGAATAGCACAGAAATAATGTCATTTGTTAAACAAAAGTCTTCAGGAGAGTAATTAATATCTTCAAGAACAGCAAGAAAATGTTATAAATCCGGGGCCCAACAGGCATTAACCTCTAACAATTTGTGCCAGTACTATTTTGAGATCATACTCCTGAAGGGATGTCATCCAATTTTCCCTTTTCTCCCCTAGCTCTTTCTGCACTAACATATTTCTTACAGTAGGGTAAGGGACGATGACTTTTATCCTGGATTTCAAAAGGTAATATCTGAAATGTTCAAGGTCTTTGAACACAACGTATGCATGTTTATCTACTGCAGGGTAATTTAATTCTACTCCTTTAAAGGAAGATCTCATAAATGAAATAGGTATCTCGTTGTTTTTAGCATTTTTCTATGTGAGCACAACAACATAAGATATGTTGGATGCAAAAATATACAATGTGAAATCCTAAGAGAAATCAGGACTCATCAAGGAGGTTGCTTCAGTTATATATTTTCTAATGGAATTAAAATCTTGATTATCGTGTGATCCCCATTTGTACAGAACATCCTTTTTTATCAGGTTTTCCAGAGGTCTAACCATCTCAGAAAAACTTGCTACAAATCGTCTGACAAAATTTATTTTACCAAGAAAGGATTGCATTGCCTTTTTGGAAGAAGGTGGAGGAATATTGGAAATGTCTTGGGTTATTTTGGAGTCAATTATAATTCCATCTTTAGAGACTATAAACCAAAGTAATTTTCCTTGTTCTACTGCAAAAATTGATTTCTTAGGATTGAGTGAAATACCGAACTTGTGACATATTTCTAACACAACCCTAAGATGATACATGTGATCTTTCTTGTTCTTCGAAAATACAGTTACATTGTCCAGGTAGACAAAAACCGACTGATTGATAAGGCCATGAAAAGCAATGTCCATTCCCCTTTGGGAGGTGGCGCTGACATTAATCAGTCCGAAAATCATTTTTCTATAGGTGTATGTGCCCCATGGGGTACGAAAAGTGGTTTTCAAATCATCTGATGGAGACATAAGGACCTGGTTATACCTTAAGAAACCATATAATAAGGATAGCCTCTCAGAACTAGATACTTGTTTCAAAATTTGTTCCAATGGGGGAACAGGGTAATTGTCTTTATCAGACGCTCAGTTCAAATTGCGAAAGTCGACACAAATTTGAATTTCTCAATTTTTCTTCCTTACTGGGACTAGGTTGGAAACCCACTGAGTATGTTGGACTGGGAAAATTATCTTGGCGGTGAGTAATTTATTTAGTTCTTCTTTTACTATGGGTTCTAATTTAGGATGCATTTTTCTCAATTTTTGCTGAAACAGTTGGGTTTGTATCTTCATGGAGATTACATATTGTATTATGTTTGGATAAAAAAAATTTAGATCATCATACATCTAAGAAAAGACATATTTTAATTCTTTGAACAATTTTATGAATGCATATCTCTCTTGTTCAGAACACCCTTTTCCTAGATTGATATTTTGAGGATTATCTTTCGTTCCTAAATTTACAATTTCATATAGTAATGAGGAAATATTTGTTTTGCAATTGACTACCCCTCTAAACTTGTCATGTAAATCATAAAATTTCTCTAATCTAGAAAAATATTTGAGGATAGATTTTACTGTCTCAGATGATACTTTAACAGAACGAGGGTTGGATATTACCATGAAATTTCGAAGGTTTTCATTGTGGGTGCTTTCATCGATTATCGCATCTTGGAAGGTGTATTCCATATGAAGAAAATTATTGATCTACTTATCATCATAAAATACTCGCTAATTTGTGATGTTATCCGGAATCGATGGCCTAAATAACAATTCAACTGCAAATGCGTTAGGAGAAAGACCCTCAACAGGAAATAATTTTGAGGCAACATTAACTAACAAATCAGCTTCCGAATTACTTGACCTAGGAATGGAATTTATGTTGAAAGCGAGAAATTTATGTATTAATCTCCATACCTCAATTTGGTAGTTTTTTAGATGAGGTGATAGACAATGAATAGTGTTTTTTACCTACTTGACTACGATTTCAAAATCACCGAATACAACCAAGTTTTGCACATCAAGATCCAGTGCCTTCCTTAGTCCCTGTAGAAGTAATTCATATTCTGTTGTGTTGTTAGTACATTCAAATTCTAATCGATAAGAAATAAATTTTTTATTACCTTTGGGATCAATCAATACACAACCAACACCTACCACTTCCCGAGATTTAGATCCATCAAAGTATAATGACCAGATTTCTTCATCATTAGCAATGTTCAGTTTACTTTTCAGAGTTGTCATCTGAGTATAGACCGATATTTTATATTTTTGTTCTAGATCGGTGATAGAGGATATTTCAGTCATGAAATTTCCAAAAAAAATATTCATTCCCTATGCCTCAATTGTATTTACAACAGTATTAAAAGGCTCATTGGGATCTTTTATATCTGTAACAAAGTACTTGATGTAATGTTCTATGTTTATCCTGATCTTGTTAGGTTGTCCATTCTCTGGCATCCACAGATGAGACCAATCTGTAGAAAACTAGCCATGTAACTTCTCTAGCCAATATCTACTAAAAAATAAACCATAAACTTACAAGATGTCAACAACAATTATATCAATTATTTGGTGGACCTTAGGGTTAGATGACAACCTTATCAATACATTCTTAAGTTCACCAACAACCTTGGCATTAGTTCAGTCTAACTGAATGATTTTTAAATCAGAATGTTTTACTTCATCATTAATTTTCTAACACACAAATAGAGGCATTAAATTCTATGAGGCACCATAATCAACCATGGAGTTATGTACATTTCTGTTGAAAATTTTGAAAGTTAATAAAAAAGGAGGTACAATTTTTCATGACAAGACAACAAAATTCTATCGATTTTTTATGGATGTAACTGAAATAGTCTCATCTAAATTTCCTACATTTTTCTTTGATATTTCCCTTTTATCTTGATTTTCAGATGAATTTTTACAGAAGACATATTTTGCTTTATTTGGGTCTTTTCTGTTGATTTCTTGTTGATAGAGTCATTCTTTTTATTATTTTCGGTTATAGTTTGGAGCATTTTCTGTAGGATAAGAGGGAATTTAAGTAATTCAAAACTTGATATATTTTCCATTAGTTTTTTAAGATCTTCAACCAATTCATATTCCAGAACTGGGGAAACAGGGTTTTGTTTAGTTTCATTTTTTTTTTTATGTTTGGAAACCGTATTCCTACTTATTTCGGGTGGAAGTTTGTTTTGTATTTTACTTCGAGTGTTATAAGGATGGACAATTTCAAAATTCGCTTGAAAGATGTTGTCCGAAAAATGTCCAAAAATAGGAGGAGATGAGTCCTCCTCATCAAGTTTTTCCTCTTCATATGTGTTGTCTTGATTTTCAGGAGGTACAGAAATAGTGTTATCATTTGCTTCCAATATTGCTTTCAAAACGTATTGTATTCCTTCAAAGTTTAGACCTTCTGTGGTCGGGTTTGGCCAATTTGGAAGAAACGGTTTCCTGAAAGGTGGCCTAAAACTTCCTTTACTTGTATATTCTTCCTCAATCCATATTGTTAATTCTACAACCTGATTCGATAATTTCTGGAAAGATTTCTACAAACTTTCCAAGTCTAAAGTCTCTTGTTGATTTTTACTTTAAGGAGGTCTAGTAAGAATTGCTATTTTCTTTTTGGAAGAGGAAGTTGTTTCAGACTCACTATTTGAACTATCTTTTAAAATCAGAATGTCCTTCTCAATAAGTAATTCCTCCTCAAAGGCTTCTAGCAATGTGTTCTTTTTGGACCTTTTTGTTAGGCAACTGAGAAGGGGGGGTGAATCAGTTGTTACTATGCTTAAACAATTATACCCATTTTAAACTCATTACAAAACACATAATGATGATCACAATAATTCAGGGAAGTAAGAAATAGAGTATTCAACATCAATCACACACATGAAGTATACAGAGACAGATATTCCCAAGGAAACCCATAAAGGGAGAAAACCTCTTCTTCTTAGTATGATAAGTATTCTTTATATTCTGTACATTATCATTATTATGAACACCAACTCTTTGTGAGGCTACCACCTCTGTTTTAAAAGATGCAACTTGTTGAGAGAACCAACTCTCTAGTTTCTCTAGTACCCACTAGAAGGAAGCAACAACTTCCTGAGTGTTCCAGCACCAACTGGATGGAAGCACCAACTTCCAGTCACACATGCACCATCCTGTGTAACAGAGAACAATCGTTCTTCCTTGCACAAATATGCCACCCTGGTTTCTTTGGCTGCCACCAGATGGAAGATACAACTCCCTGTGTTAAAGAACCCACTTGAAAATCTGAGGACAACATTCCTCCCTAGAACCTCCCTACCACCCTTAGATATAAATATTTGTTACTGAAATTCATTATAGTGATATAGTATTAATCAGTGGATTACTAGTCTCATCATTGTTCTACTACACTGCTCTCCTCTACCTGCACCAATTTATTCCTTCTGAAATATTCTTGAGCTTTATGTTCTTCTGCTCTATCTCTGCTTGCGCACCTCGTATTTTTCTTCCACTCTCGGATCATGCTTCACTATTCTATCTCTTTATGTTCATGTTGTATTCTCCATTACATACAGTTCAACTTGTTCTTCACAGAAACAAAAACCTCTCTTTGTCACGACAATATCCTTTTATTCATTCTCTCATCCATCGTTACACTCCCATATCCAACGCTCAAGTCGGCCATCTCAGAACACTCATTTCGGGAATCTCAGAACACTCATTTCGGGAAACAAAGAACGCTCAAGAGCCATGATTCCAACGCCCGGGAATGAATGATTCATCCACTCACGAATGATGATTCATTTAGTGTAACTAAATCTTAACTGATCAAGAAATCACAAGATGAAACAGTAACCCTTCGATCAGATTCAGTTTGATCAGCGTCGTCGGATTATATCTTATTTAAATCTATTATCTCACATGACCAATGGCGGTGACCAGACGCTAGGATTAACAATCTCTTGAGCGCTTATCAATTCAATGGTCATGATTCAATCTGCTGAAATGGATGATTGTCGTAACTTCATAATTTATCCCTTTGGAACTTTTGGGTTTGAAACCTTTCAAAACTTCTGAATCAGATTTCCCGAAGAGATTATATGGTTTACGTTTATTTTGCGGAAACAAATCAATCGTCAGATTTGATTATTACAAGGCTTAATCTGACGGCCAAGACTTAATCAAACGTTGATATGGATGGCCAGCTTTTACTCCAGGTCTTCAACTATTATACGTACGCTATCCTTCCATAGTATATTGATCAATTTTTTAGAGTGCACCCGACCTCAGATTGGCAATCGAGATCTCCTTCGGGTCTCTGGACTTTGGAGATTTCAACTTACGCTATCCTTCCACCGAAGTAGATCGACGAATGAGAATACACCCAAAGTGATCTTTCAGATCGAAAAACACGTGTCCTTGCTGACGTGGTCTGCCACATATGTCCTTTGTTGGCATGGTCTGCTGACGTGGTATGCCATATATTTCCTTTGTTGACATGTTCTGTCACATGTCCTTTGTCGACATGTTCTGCCACATGTCCTTGCAGATGAGGTTTTCTGACGTAATATGATAACATAGATCTCCCTTATCTAAAGGTCATCATATGTTCTCCAGATCTAATGGTCCTTATTCATTTTGGATTTTCGGCTCTCCGGGCTTGAAGTTTTTCAAATATCAAATTTTCCAGAGAGTAACCTCCTCACCTCTTTATATCCGAAGTAAATGATGTTTTTCAATCATGTTCTTAGATCAATGGATCGATCTATCTACGGTGCAGCTTTTCTAGCTTATCCTATCCTTCCACTTGAATTGATCCGATGACTGACAAGTATTCACATAGGTGAGATATAAGATATTTTACCTTTCTTATCCTATCCTTCCACTCAAAATGATCCAATGGTTGATGGTAATTCAGGTTTGATCCGACGACTGATCGTTATTTAGATAATGAAACACTCAACCCTTTTAGCTTATCCTTTTCTTCCACTAAAATGTGATCCAACAGTCGTGAAGACACTCGAAGCAGATCAACAATCAAGGATGATTGTGGAACCATAACTTGCGAGTGATTTAGCTCGTCAAAGAAAATTTGCAATTTGAATTTGTGTGTCGTTGGTGAGTCAACCATAATCATCGATCTTCGAGGCTATAAGTTATGACGATCCTGAGTAATTGCGGGATTGGAAATAGAACGATCTTTAATTATCCTTTCGTTCTCTGCAATCTATCCCTGTCGTTGATCTAGAAATTGCGCATCTGATGGTCACAACTCAATACGACTTAATCTGATAGATTTTTGGATCAACCACATTCGTTGATATCTGAGTCTACAAGATCTGACGATCTAGACCAATTGTGGGATTGGAACTAGCGAGTCGTTTAATTATCCTTCCTATCTCCACAATCAATCCCTATCGTTGATATGGTGATTGTGCATCCGATGATCACGACTTGATATGAATTAAACTAATCATTTTTTGGATCAACCACAGTCGTCGATATTTGAATCTATGAGATCTGACGATCTAGACCGATTGCAGGATTAGAATTAGTGAGTCATTTAATTCTCCTTTCGCTCCCCGCAATTCATCCCTGCCATTGATCTGGCTTGCAAATATTACGGTCACGATCCTCCAACAATCCTTAAGCCCACGGTCACTCATATGATCGACGTCCATAAACTGAGACGATCAACATGGTCGATTTCTTAATCATGGTTATCTTTCCTATTTGGCAGGGTTTACACACAGAATCTTGTGGATTTGATATTCTTGGAAGATATTTTACTGCCTCAATATTTTTGAGCTTGATTAAGTGGTCAAGGTTTAGATGTCCAAGTCTCTTATGCCATAAAAACATTTCATCATGTTTTCTTAGATGACACTCTTCTCTATCTTCTTTTAGCACATATACATTATTATTTGTCCTTATGCCTTTAGCCACCACTTGTCGTGAGTTTACAGACTTTATCTTACAATATTTTGAAGTGAACACCACTTCACATCCTCTGTCACACATTTGACTTACATTGAGAAAATTATGTTTTGGCCCATTTACAAGCAGAACATCCTGGGATTTTCCTTTACCATTACTCAAACTCATCATCCCTTTACCTTTGATTTTACATGGTTCATCATTTCCAAAGGTCACATTTCATGTTTTACTTTTACTTATATACAGAAACTTATTCTTGTCTCCAGTCATGTGCTTGGAACATCCATTGTTTATATACCATGGGTCTTTTTGTTTTTGAGCTAAAAGTACTAACCCGCATTTTTCACTATCTTTCTTTTTCCATGTGCTGGCATTTCTAGCTAAGGGTTTTATCCTTGGATATTCTTTGTAATCATTCAGATGACATTTTGTAGCTTTGTGGCTGAAGTTGTGACAATTATAGCATTCAAGCTCATTTTTCAATAGGTCAAAGTGATTGGTGCAACCTTGTCTACTCATTGGTTGTTTGGTTCTATGTTGCAAAGATTGTTTATTTCTTGATCTCCTCAGTTGCATGTCTCTAAACTTAATTTGACAATTTGCAATCTTATGACCAAAATTAGAGCAGTAAAAACAGTAACCATGGAATAAATTTTGGTACTTGAAGGATGGCCTTCTTCTTGGCATTTGTTTCTCCATCTTATGATATCTTTGTTCTTGATCAGGGATCATCTTGTCTTTATTATCTTCTAGTGGCAGAGTACTCGCATGGTCTGATTGTCTTTTTACTTGGAACTTGATCATATTTAATAGCTCTTTTCTTTTTGGTTGATTGTTGATTGAACCACTTACATAACCTAAACCATTCATCAAGAAAGGAGATATTTGTCTTCTCATAATGTCATTTAGTTCTTCTAAGGCTTTAATGCTTGGAAGATTTTGGAGATACAAGGCTTTAAACTTCTCCATCTCTTTTCTGGTTTTTACTACCTCTTCTTCCAATGCTTCACATATTGTCTTCTTCTCTGATAACTATTGTTTCATAATGTCCTCTATTTTATTTACCTCTTATAATTCTACTTTTAGCAGGGAAAAGTATTCATCAGGTTGTTTACTGTCTTTCTTGAATTGTATCAACAATTGTTTTTTCTTTCTCTTCTTAAGTATGAGTCTATCAATATCTTCCAAAGCACTGATCAGCTCTCCTTCCAATTCAACCATAGCTTCTTCATTATTAACAACACTTCCTATGATTTTATTATCATAATACTCTTTGTCCATAAGAATAAATTCATTAACCTTATTGTCACAAGCAAAATCACTATCTATGTCTCCCGAAGAGTCATCATTGTTTACACACAAACTTTTATTTTTACCAAATCTCTTGAATTTGTACTTCTCTTCACCTTCAAAGTTTTTTTCCTTATTCTTGTGTGGAAACTTATATGAAAAGTGACCTATCTTTCCACAGTTAAAAAATTTGAATGGAAACTTGCCTTGGTACTTTCCTGATCCTTTCTTTAGTTTTCTCACAAATTTTTCTTCAATTTCATCAAGCTCAAAATCCTCATTCTCATCTGCTTTAAATGATGCTTCTCTAGAGGTGGTTTTATATTTACATATCCTCATTTCACATTCAGTAAATGTTCCTAGAATTTGATCAAAAGGAAGAGTTTTTGGATCATTAAGTTCTTCTATAGCAGAGACCTTTGGGTTGAACCTATCTGGCAGAGATCTCAAAATTTTCTGAACTAAAGAGGCTTCCTCAATTTTTTCCCCAAGTGCTTTCATTGCATTTACTATTTCTTCAACTCTCAGAAGCTTGGAATTCTTTACTATTTACTATTTCTTCAAACTTTAGTATGTAGGTTTGAAGCTTGGCATCCTTTACCTTCTCATTATTTTCATAACTATTAATGAGTTTGTCCCACATTTATTTGGAAGATTTTAAGTGCATAACTTTTACAAATTTTTCTTCTGCAAGCCCACTCAGAATCACATTCATAGCCTTACCATTGAAGATGAATTATAGCTTGTCATCCTTAGAATCTAGTACAATTGGCTTTACATAACCAGTCTCTACCACATCCCATACATTTGCACCTAAAGCCATTATGTAGGTTCTCATCCTAACTTTCCAGAAAGAAAATTTTGTTCCATTGAACAGGGGGTCCTTATTGGTTGAAGTTCCTTCATGGCTAGTCATGTTTAAGCTCTAGGATCTACCCTTAGATAAAAGGAACCCTCTCTAATACCAATTATTAGGCAACTGAGAGGGGGTGAGTGAATCAATTGTTACTATGCTTAAAACATTATACCCATATTAAATTCATTACAAAACACTTAATGATGATTAAAATAATTCAGGGAATTAAGAAATAGAGTATTCAACATCAATCAGGCACATGAATTATATAGAGACAAATATTCCTCAGGAGACCCATACAGGGAGAAAACCTCTTCTTCTTAATATGATAAGTAGTCTTTATATTATGTACATTATCATTCTTATGAGCACCCACTCTTTGTGAGGCTACCACCTCTGTTTTACAAGTTGCAACTTGTTGAGAGAACCAAGTCTCTGGTTTCTCTAGAACCCACTAGAAGGAAAAAACAAATCCCTAAGTGTTCCAACACCAACTGGATGGAAGCACCAACTTCTAGTCACACAGGCACCAACCTGTGTAACAGAGAACAATAATTCTTCCTTGCACCACCCTACCACACTAGTTTCTCTGGCTTCCATCAGATGGAAGCTACAACTCCCTGTGTTCAAGCACCCACTTGAAACTATGAGGACAACAGTCCTCCCTAGAACCTCCCTACCACCCTTAGATATAAATCTTTGTTACTAAAATTCATTATAGTGATATAGTATTAATAAATGGCTTACTAGTCTCATCATTGTTCTTCTACACTTCTCTACTCTGCCTGCATCAATGTCTTTCTTCTGGCATCTTCTTGTTCTTTTTGTTCTTATGCTCTGTCTCTGCTTGTGCACCTCATATTTTTCTTCCTCTCTTAGATCATGCTTCACTGTTCTATCTATTTCTATTCATGTTGCATTCTCAATTACATACAGTTCAACTTGTTTTTCACAAAAACAAGAACCTCTCTCTCTCACAGAATTATCCTTTTATTCATGCTCTCATCCACCATTACATTCCCATATCCAACGCTCAAGTTGGCCATCTCAGAACACTCATTTTGGGAATCTTAGAAAAGTCATTTCGAGAAACTCAGAACGCTCAAGATCCATGATTCCAACGCTCAGGAACGAATGATTCAGTCACTTAGGAACGATGATTCAGTTAGTGTAACTGAATCCTAACTGATCAAGAAATCACAATATGAAACACTAACCCTTCGATTAGATTCAGTTTGATCAGTGCTATCAGATTATATATTATCTAAATCTCTTATCTCACATGACCAATGGCGGTGACCAGATGCTAGGATTAACTAGCGCTTGAGCACTTATCAATTCAACAGTCATGATTCAATCTCCTGAAATGGATGACTATCGTAACTTAAACATTTCTCCATTCAGAACTTTTGGGTTTGAAACCTTTCAAAAATTCTGAATCTGATTTCTCGAAGAGATTGGATGGTTTATGTTTATTTCATAAAAACAGATCAGTCATCGGATTTGATTATTACAAGGCTTAATCTGACGTCGAGGAATTAATCAATCGTTGATATGGATGTCCACCTTTTACTCTGTGTCTTCGGCTATTATAATTACGCTATCCTTCCACTATATCTTAATCAATGGTTGAGAGTGCACCTGACATCAGATCATCGGTCGAGATCTCTTTCGGGTCTCCGGACTTTGGAGATTTCAACTTACGCTATCCTTCCACTAGAGTAGATTGACGGATGAGAATACACCCGAAGTGATCTTTCAGATTGAATGACTCATCTCTTTGCTGACATGCTCTGCTGACATGCTTTGCCACATATGTCATTTGTTGACGTGGTCTACCATATATGTCCTTTGCTGACGTGGTCCTCTACATGTTCTTTGATGACATTGTCTGCCACATGTCCTTGTGGATGAGGTTTGCTGACCTAATCTGCTGATGTAGATCTCCTTGATCTAACAGTCATTGTATGTTCTCCAGATCCAATGGTCCTTATTCATTTTGGATTTCCATCTCTTCAGGCTTCGGGTTTTTCAAATATCAAATTTTCTAGAGCATAACCTCCTTGCCTCTTTATATCCGAAGTGAATGATGTTCGTCGATGATAATATTAGATCGATGGCTCGATCTATCTATGGTGCAAATTTTATATCTTATCATGTCCTTCCACTTGAATTGATCTGACGGATGATGGGTATTCTCATAAGTGAGATCTCATATCTTTTACCTTACTTATCCTATCCTTCCACTCAAAATGATCTGACGGCTGAAGGGAATTTGGGTTTGATCTGACAGCTGACAGGTATACCGATAATCAAACTCTCAGCCCTTTTAGCTTATCATGTCCTTCCACTAAAATGTGATCCAACGATTGTGAATACAGTCGAAGAAGATCAATGATCAAGGATGATTGCGGAACCATAACTTGTGAGTGATTTAACTCATCACCAAAAATCTGCAATTTGAAGTTGTGCGTTGTTGGTGACTCAACCACAATCTTCAATCTTCGAGGCTATAATATCTTATGGTCCTAAGTAATTGCGAGATTGGAAATAGCATGATCTTTAATTCTCCTTTCGTTCTCTGCAATCTATCCATGTCGTTGATCTGGCGATTGCGCATACGATGGTCACAACTCAATCTGACTTAATCTGATCCCTTGTTAGATCAACCACATTTGTCAATATCCAGGTCTACAAGATCTAACGATCTAGACCAATTGTGGGATTGGAACTAACAAGTTGTTTAATTCTCCTTCTAATATCCACAATATATCCCTGTCGTTGATATGGAGATTGTGCATCCGACGTTCACGACTTGATATGACTTAAACCGATCGTTTGTTGGATCAACCATAGTCGTCGATATTCGAGTCTATGAGATCTGACGATATAGACCAATTGCGTGATTAGAACTAGCGAGTCATTTAATTCTCCTTTCGCTCCCTACAATTCATTCCTATCATTGATCTAGCTTGCAGATCCGACGGTCACGATCCTCCAACAATACGTAAGCCCATGGTCACTCATATGATTGACGTTCATAAAATGAGACGAACAACATGATCGATTTCTTGATCGGATGACTATTGTGGCTTCTCACCTTGAGCTTACTCTTTTCCTTCATAGATTTTATCTATGTCTATTGTTCACTCCTCCTCTAAGCTTATGCTTTTCTTTTTTGTCAATGTCATTGTTGTTCTTGCCATCAATGACAAGAACACTCTTCCTATAAAATATGCCAACAATTTTAACCCATATAGCTATATTGTTATGTAGGGCCTTAGTATAATATGCAATAGTCAAGTTTTCCACAGGCATCAAATCTACATGGACTTTGGTTTTTAACTTAAGGAATCTCTGGTTGAAATCCATAACTTTTTCTTTAGGGTTCATTTTGATACTAGAAAGTTCCATTACCAAGACTAATGGAGTTTTTTCATCTCCAAATTTTTCTAGAAAGAAGGTTTTAAATTTATCCCAAGAGACGATGGTTTGGGGTTGTTGCGCAAAATACCAGGTTGAGGCATTTCCCTCAAAAGTGTAAGGGAATAACCTGCACAAAAAATCCTTGTGTTCGACGCTCGGGAGCCTAATAGATAACATGAATTTCTTGATGTGATCCTTAGTTGATTTCTTTGAATGTGGTTCAAATTTGGGTAGCCACTTTTCTGTATGTTTGGCCAAAAGGTGTCGGGGTCCAGGTATTGCCACGACATCTTGATCGAGCCAAGGTCTGGAGAGATTATTTTGGTTTGACATGGGAGTTCTGTTGGGACTCAGAAATGTCATATTTTCATCCACCTTTCCTTTCACTATTCCTTACATTTCATCGCCCCATTAAACCTTCATCATACCATTTTCATAAATACATTTGGGTTTC
>JZKD02S2093511.1:108569-129169 GCA_000966675.3 Picea glauca | reverse complement strand
TGTAATAATGGGAAAGTAGTTGAGAGTGGTTGAGAGAATAGTGGATCTGTAATAATGAGATGGTTATCTTATCTTCAAGGCTCTCATGTATAAAAGAGAGTGCTCTCTCTTCATGGGAATTAGAATTAGGATTCAATTAGAAATCAGGAATTAGAAGTTAGATTTCAATTAGGATGTGATTGTAATCAGGAGAAGGGGATTCTTAGCTTGTTATTCTTTCATGTTTTGTCATTTGACTATTGTAATATGATTTGAGATTGATATATTGTTTGAGCTCATGTATGTCATTGTTGTTAACTCTTCACATGTTGTATTTCCCTTATGCAATTTAATGCTTTCCTAGTTAGTGTTTCAATGCTTTCTTAGATTAGTTTGATTTGAGCAACATAGATTATATTAGATTAGTTCTACTTCAGTCCTGCATATACAGTGCGTGTGCTTCGTCAGTCTACGTACCCCGGGTTGACAATTAAATGGTTGGGAAAGTACTACAACATTATTATAACGACATAGATTTCGCCTAACAAGTTGGTGGAGTTGAAGTTTTATATCATTCAGACAGAGAACTTCCTTCATCCAAGGATTCCTCTCTTGAAGAGGGTGGAGAAGAACCAGGTGGGAATGGTGGGAGACCAGATCCCCCAGCACCAATAATTAGTTCTTTAGAAGGATCAGTGATATTACTGCCCAATGTGTTATCAGGAAAACTAGTGTCAAGAGGCTTTTCTTGCAGATTGGAGAAATAAAGGGGTTGATTTAATTGTTTACCATGCTATCTGATTCGGGACAAAGCACTTTGAGTTCTCAAAATCGACTAGCGAACAATTTCATGTACATCAATCCCTTGAGGAACTCGTGTCACTGGATCGACAGGAATGTCAGGAGTATTTTTTGAGGTAGTAGTTGGGTAAAGTGTAACATTAGGGTCTGAGCGACTACGCATAACGACAGGATAATGGTTGTTTGGGGGAGTCCTACAGCCTCCTCGTGCCATCAATGAATTACAGGCTCTCCTTCTAGCGCCATTTGTTGACGGGAATTTATGACACACCATCAACGGGGAGGGAAGATCCAGACCGGGGTTGTCTATTTAACCCAAGCTGTTAGGGATAATCTACCCTACCGGGTTTTATGGCTCAGTTAGGCAACTAGGATTCTAAAATAAATCAAATATGTAAACTAAATAAATGTATAATTCTATCAATCAACCAATTAATACGATTTTTTTACTAATAGTAGTATTATATATAGTGAATATATACAATTACAAGGTTTAAATAAAGCCTCATGAAAGTGATTGTTTTCAACTAATGGATTAAAACAACATGCAAAATAAAGGGAAATATTGTTTTATACTATAAATGAAGAAATAATAAACAATGAGTGAATAAGATTATAAATGATATAACATTAATGGACAAAGCATTTAACGTTTAAACGATGTAATCCTTATTCATTTGTACATCAACAAATCAAATAAAATATAAACTAACTAACCCGACATTGATCAGTAGTACTAAGCTAGATTTGTCTTTATGTATGTGTATAAGTTCCACTAAGCCTGTGTCAAATATAATTATATGATGAAAGAAAGAACGATACTTCCTGAAAAAAGTCAAGGAAGTCTTTTATATTCTAGAACAAGTCTATGATGAAAGAAAGACAAATTGATTTTATCTCATGTGACTTTAAAATGTCCAATAACTGAAAATGAAAAAAACTCCAACTCTCAACAAATGGTATTACCAACTACCCAACATTAGATGTAAACTCAAAATGCATAGATAGATGATCATTAACAGATATCAATAGAACCAAAATATAATGAACTATGTAAATAACAACATAACATGAAACGTTATATGCAGAACAATCTAAAGCTAGTTCAATACAAATAAAATTTCACATCCATAAATTACATGTGAAACAATAATAACATTGCACAGTCTACAAAAGGACGAAAACTAAAGATTAAATTGTATCCCATATAGTTTCATAAAAATAAGTCCATCATATGGTCCAATAGGAATTTCCCATATTACTAGACAAGCAGTGTTATTTAAACAAGTTTCTAATGTGTTCCTCATATCATGCAAGATAGAAACAAGTCCTTTTTTTAATAATCTTTTACTAAAACAAAATGATCAAAAAGGTAATTCTGTTGAAATCTTACAATCCAAAATAGCTACATCATTAAAACATTGTTTTTCAAAAAAAAAAAAAAATTACAAGTCCATTATATGCCCAACTTTTTACTCATTCCACTAATCATTCCACATTGACGTATTGTTCACCTGAGACAAAAAAATGAAATCTAAATTAGACAATAATCAAATAAATAATTTAAAAGACAAGCTAGAGAATCTTTGATTCTATAGTAGGTCTAAATAAAAACAAAATAAAAAAGAATTTATTTATTATCCAAACAAAATCAAATCGTGAATTACAAGAAAACTATTTACCAATTAGAAATTTGAAAGAGAAACATTAGACAAATCTAAGTTTATAATAGCATTGAAATTGATGGAGTTTTTAATAACCACATTTCTTGATCTCTTGAAACGCTTGTTGGCTCTATGTGAATTTGATCGAATGCAATCTTTGATATCATCGTTTTCCCTTTCAAGAGCTGAGTTCTGAGTAATCACTTGATTGAACTGTGCCTATAGGTAAGGAATATCTTGATAGTATCTTTTGATCTAGTAAAAACAATTCTCACAATACACCGGTTCTAGATTTGGTAATGGGCGAGTCTGATTTGTAGTGGGATATTTACCATGTTCCATGATCCTTTTGAGATCGTACTGAATACCTGAGAAACATTCTTCTTCCTTTAAAAAACGAGGCAAATTGGACACGAAATCATACTGAGGTACATCAATGCTGGTATCATCAACAGAAACCCGGTCTTCGACATCAATAATAGGGATAGGTTTTTCACGATTGTGATGTCGATTCCTAACCATTCTAGAAAGGTGTCGGCTGGATATTTTGTTCTTGAAATCAAAATATGGAACTCTCTGTGTTTTAATTCTGCCTTGTTTCTTAGTTTTAATTTTATTTAAATCAACCACATCTTGCCCGGGATTAGGAATAACAAAGACCTTGTTCTTCAATTTACCCAACACATATTCTAGGTATTTTTTAGGAACAAAATTGCATCTCTCGTGTGTTCCTATGGGCATTTTATGAAAATAAACACGGGTTCCAGTAAGTGACACAGAGTCTTTGTGCAATTCAACATGAAGGTCTCTCAGAGAATGAATCGATGGGCAAGGGATGGTGGGCTCATCAAAATGTAGGGGTGAGTCGATAATGGTTTTAGGTGTGAGTGGAGCGAAACCATTCCTATCCATGAAATATTTACAATTATTGCCATCCTTTGACAATTGTGAAATGACCAAGATTCGAATCAGGCCATGGTGAAAAGGGTTGGACTGTGCATTAAGGTTTTGCCTCTGGTAAAATCTAGCCATTTTTTGAAGTCTTTTAAGCAGGTAGAACGACATGTTTAAACCAAACCCTAAGAAACCCATTAGCAAACGAATATGGAACAGGAATACTAAACCATATCGTCCCTCATAGGTGAAAAATTGTTTGATAATTAACAATAAACCATGCCATCGAGGTTTAAAAAAAACTATGGATGTACCTTTGACATCATATCGTGACTTATTGGAAATCAATAATAGGTGCCAAGGGATACCTTCGAATTTGAGATTCTTGAACTAACGATCTCCTTCTCGGAATAGGCATGTTGCTTCTACAATCAAATCCTCATTGAATTCCAATAGTAAATCATCTATATTGGCCTTAGTACCATTTAAGGTTTGGGAAAAAGCCTGAGCAACCTCGAGGTTAAAGCCCTCGAATGATTGTATGAACTTAACCCACCCAAAAACCACAAGATCGTCCATAGCGTCATCGTGGGAGAGAAGGGCATGTGAGCCATTAGGCTCTATCCTTACCACAGGGGCCATGGGTTTGGTCATGATATACCAGCAGGAGTAGTGAAGAGGGGTGTATGTTTGAAACCACCCAATATGAAGGATAAGCTCTGCATTTTCGGAGGTGACCCAATAACTAAGGCGTCAGGCGAAATTCACCATAGCCACCACTCAGGATATTGAGTGAATGTTGAACCAAAGGACATGCATATTTGAGAACCACCTCCTCTAGTGACAACCTAACCCAAAAATGAAGCACCATCATCGATGAAATGAATGTGAGCTTAATTCATCAGGACGAGGGAGTAATTTCTTCAGAGCATGGCTGATAGTATTGTACAACAATGATTAGACTGTTATATGAAAATATGGGATAGCGTTCATACTTCAAGTTATATCAAAGTTTTAGTTTCATGAGCGATCATGGAGGTGGTAGGTAATAATCAAAACTACAAAAGTATAAAACGACTAAGGCATACACCTAAGGTGATAAACTCGTATGATAATGGAGGTGGTAGGTAATAATCAAAACTACAAAAGTATAAAACGACTAAGGCATACACCTAAGGTGATAAACTCGTATGATAATGGTAAGGAAACCATTCACTAAACTATAAGCTCAATATCCTCTAAGGTTCTTAAGATCATTAGGTGTTTTTAGGTACTCATCCAATTTCACATAGAGAATCTTTAGAATTTGTATGATGTGTTCATACCAATCTTGTTTCAATTTCTTGCTTAAATAATCATGAAATTGAACGAAGAATAAATGAGAGATGTATTGAAATAAATAAACTCAAAAACACACAACCAATCAAGCAATTTGTTCAAAACAAAAATCATAATCGAAGTCTTCGCAGACACAAAGAGGCAGCTATTAAAAATTTTATTTCATTAAAACTATGTTTTAAATATCGATGAAAATGACATGAATATATGGATGCCAACAAACCCCTAATACCTTAACCATTAATCCCTTAAACGGTAACCCCTAATCCCTTAAACCTTAATCCCTAGACCTCAAATCCCTAAATCACCTAATCCCCAAAGCCCCTATCCACTTAACCCCCAAAAACTCAACAAAATTACTACTTAGGCACATTAGGAGTTAATTTGGAAGCCAAACTAGAAGCTAAAAAGGAAGCTAATCTGGAAGCTAAACTAGAGGCTAAACTGGAAGCTAAATTGGAAGCTACACTGTAAGCTAAACTAGGTGTTAATTGGGGCACTAACTAGGGCACTAAATAGGGAGCTAACTTAGGTGCTAACTTGGGAGTTAAATAGGGAGCTAACTTAGGTGCTAACTTGGGATTTAAATAGGGTGGTAAGCTAGGCACTAATGGTGCCTATCTTAGCACCAACTTGTGTTTCTCAGCTCAAATAGCACCATAAATAGCGCCCTCTTGATAAATAGAGCCAACTTTAGCAAACGAAGTGGAGAAAAATACATTAAAACAACCATTGGAAGCGAAAAAGCGAACTAATCATAGGGATTTGTTGTAGTGAGTTAATGGAGATCATTAGTATTAGAATTGATCCATATGGTCTACTTGAATGACCATAGGTATGTAAAAGGAATAATTTGAGAATCATTCTATGGTTGCTATGGTATTCTTGTATTTCCATGCCTATCCTTGCCTTGTCATGCCATGCTTTGCCTTGCCTTGCCATGCCATGCCATGCCATGCATTTTCTTTCTTTTCCTTTCCATGCCTTTCCATTCCATGCCTTTCCTTTCCTTTCTATGCCATGTCATGCCCTCACTTTCCTTTCCTTCACTTGACTTTACTTCACTTGCCATGACTTCACTTTCCTTGCCTTGAATTGACATGCCTTCACTTTCCTTCACTTTCCATGCCTTCACTTGCCTTCACTTGCCTTCACTTTCTATGGTATTCTTGTATTTCTATGACTTTCCTTTCCTTGTCACGCCATGACTTGCCTTGCCTTGTCATGCCATTCCATGCCTTGCCTTTCCATTACATGCCTTCCCTTGCCTTCAATTTCCTTGTTGTTGGCACAGGGGTAGACCCATGGTTCAACGCTACAACAACGCACCAACAAAACCCTAACTACTGACCCTTTCAGCAACACTTGTGAAGCAGATGAAGTCTCACCCGAGGTAGAGGAAGGGGTGGTTGCAAGACTTAGATGTCTCCAACCTTAGACTGGACATCGATCAGTGATTAAAACACCTTAACAAAGAACTTAGCAGTTACAGTTCATCCATATTTAATAGGTATCTACTTCGCAGATAAAACCCTAATTACAGAGCACCATAATTTTCACCCGGATCTAGTCCATTCAAGAACTAATAACATTCACATAGGTTAGATTTAGCAGTCATCTATATTATTAAGAATAAAGCATTAACAAATCTATATATCATTCATCTATATCAAAAAACTTAAGCAAGTAAACACATAAACACATCAATACATCGCACAAAGCATAGAAACACAGGATATATGTGGTTCACCCCCAGCCTTGGGCTACGTCCACCAACTCTTCTTCTATTTTATTATCTTCGGTCAATTAGCTACATACATAGATCCACAATATCCTACTCTACATAGGATAGGAGATCTACGCGCACCTCACCGGATCCTCCTTCCCCAAGCTAGGTTATAGCACAAAGCTTCTACTCAATCTCTTACAGTCACTTACACTTAGCCTTGCAAGTCTCACACAACATGCACAAAGCATGTACGCTATCACTTGCACTTAGCACTTGGTATCACACACTTATTCATTTTCACTTAGATTACACACACACACACACACTCACTTACATTGCCTAGATTTCTATTTATACATTACAAAAGAGGCCTAAACATGGGTAAACCCATGGGCCAATATACCCATACCCATTACATAAGCCCTAAATCCAAAAGGCCCTATAAAGGGGTCAAGATATCGCGATCTCTACTTCGAATTGTGCTCCGCCTTTGAAAGCATGTCGAAGTCCCAAAAGTAGTTCAAACCTGATGAAGGATCCTCAAAACTTGGTTAAGGGCAAACAAGCCCCCAACACTCAACTATGACTCATCCTGAGTCACTTTGGTCTGGGTATCTCTTCTTTGAAAGCCTCTCTCTTGGCTCGAGATTCTTCAACCTGTTGTTGTGCCACGTCCTCCTTTTTTACTAACTCTTGGATTACTTCTTCATTGACAGGTCCCTCTAAGCATTGTTCAGTTGCAGTGACGATTTTCTCCAGTTTTGTTCCTTGGCCTTCAATCTCTATGAATAGTTGGCAAGCCTCATCCTGAATTGGTTGGAGTCTCTGAGTCACTTCCATTACTCTGCTCTGAATGGTGTGCACCTGTTGTTGGGATTGTGTTGTTCTTGGGATTGCTTCATTCTTTCGACTACTGACAGGGGCTTCAACTGCACCTGTACTGTTTCTGGTTGCTTCTTTGCCTCCTGGAGATGAGACTCCAGTTCCTTTAATTCATAATCCTCAGTGAGTCACTCATAATTATGGGCACTGCGATCACTTAGTTGTTTACATTCCAAGGCGAGGGCCTTGATTCTTTCAATTGCACTTTGAGCAGTTGCTTCTCTTTGATCTCGTACATCCGGCGGAGTGTTGGGAACTGTTTGGAGCTCTAAGTCTACTATTCTTTGTTATAGCTACTAGATATCTTCAATGAGCTGCGCTACTTGATGCTCCACTCGGTATTCTATCTTTGGCTCTAATCCTATCACAGAGCGAAGTGCTATATCGACTACTTATTTGAGTCCCAGTTGTTCTGTGAGAAACTATTATTTTTCTTACTTAGTGTGCGCTCTTTATTTTTAAAAATTGGCATGAAGGTCCTCTTTCTCCTTTTGTGCAACTCGACGTTTCTCTAACATTTCTTCTTATGCTTGGTTCAGGGCCATTGTGGCATGTTATTTTTCTTCTTGTGCTTGATGAAGGTAGGCTTCGGTCGCATCAGCTAATCTGCAAAGTTAGGCAAGCTCATCTCCAAAATTTGGTTCTTCTGATGGCGGGGATGCAGTGGATACTACGCGGCTGGAGTGAAGGTCCTATTGTACCCCTCTCAGCTCTATCATGATTCTGTCATACAAGGCTTCTTGATTGGCTTCCTTGTTCTACAATATGTCCTGTGAAGCGTCTGATACGGCTACGATGATGAAATTGAAGTCATCGATTGTGAGTACAGTTTGAAGCTTCGACTTTCTTTCTTTGGATTTCTTCCGTGATGTAGGTTTCATGGGGTAAACCTTCATTTTATTTTATGGATTTGCATCATCATGGGGGTTCCATGGCGGGGTTACTTCACCTTGCTCTGGCTTATCTTCTTCCCCTGCTTTTTCTTCTTTATCCTCTTTGTCCACCTCGTCACCTTCTCCTCCGCCACATGAATCTGAGGCATTCTCTTCCGAGGCGATACTCAGTTCCTGTACATATTCATTATTCTTTATTCTACTACTATTGGGTGCATTATACTCCTCACGGGTAACTACTAGGATTCCAATGAGGTTTGGGTCGGACAATTCTACCTGAGTGACTGGTATAAGGAACTCTGTGGGCCATTCCTTAGTGATTTCTTCCAGGTCCTCCTCGGTGAGATTATAGTATGATTTAAGATCTTCTTTATTCTCATTTGCGTGTGTGGTGATATATAATAAATGCCTATCTACGCAAAACTTCATAAGGGTTCTGAACTTGTCCAGAGTGTTTGATATCATCTGAGGGAACGATTAAATAGCCCTTTTTAGATGTAGGTAGTAGGCATGGAATACTGCATTCGAATGCCACTTTTTTCCCATGTCACTCGAGTACCAAAGCGTGGTGAACTTCACATCAAGTGGTTCGAACAGCTCAATGTCCGGGAAGGTCACACCTTTCGGAATCTACCAAGTTGTAAACGTGATGAGGATCAGCAGCCAACTAAAGTGGAACTCGTAGCCTTGATCCTGAGTTTCGCGACAATCGAATTCTAGTTGGTTGACTAAGTACTTTTCCAAGTTCATCTGTAATCCCTCCACGCACTTTCCTCCAAGGTCAACCACAAACCCTATAACCTTCATGGGTCTGTTCTTTCAAACTAGCTTACCAACAATCAACTGGAAAGAAAGGTGCACTGCACCATTCTAAATGGAGGCTACTTTGTAGCCTCGCGTCCCCTTCTCTACATCACCATAGATGTCTTTAATCTTCTGTACCAGGGTCCAATCTACAGTCTTCCCTGGGTATAAGTCCCGCAGGTTGGGTCCCTGCATGCTCAATCTAGTGATCCTATGGATTAGCACCAGATCGATGGTAATACGCCTGTCTAACCAAAAATAACCATCATGGAAGAATGAAAAAATGAGTTTAACGCACGCATTAACCTCCTGGTGCCTTCCAAACTATGGAATTTTCATGACATTAAGGATAGTGGACTGCGCGATGTTCATGGTCCATGGCTAGGGAATGATCTTAGATCTCTTTCCCTTCATCTTAGTCAAGCACTTGTGAGGTGCAAGCATGTCGTAGGTCTTTCGGTCCCCTATATTATAATCATTGAGCTTTAAGGTTGGAATCCTCTCTAAATGCGGCTTGACTACACGTATCCCATTGGGGAGGTACGCCATAATGACTATGTAGTCGAAGTCCTTTGGGACACTGTCACAATTCAACACACCGGCTAGAGGTGGGATGTAATCAGGAGGAATAGACGAGATTAAATCCGCATTCGCTAAGTCATCTTTGTGCTTGCTTCTTTTCTCATCTGCAACGAGAGATGGTCTAGATCTGCGAGCAGTTGATGAGGAGGCTTGCACTCCTCGCGTCGATGAATCTTGAGCTCCTTTGGACATCACTATCTCTGCCATAAGGTCGATTAGAACTTCTTCGATGGATTTCTCTATGGCGTTGAACTCATCCAACATACACGCTCAGATCGGATAACTCAAGTGGATGAATGAATGCTCAAAGCAATGGAACAGGTGTCGATAGCAATAAACACAGCATGGTAGAAATGAGTTCTCTTGTTGGTTTAGATACAATTTGCAAAAGTGTTCTTGGTGAAATAGTCGACGGAATAAGTAGACAGCGATGTAATAGATCTTCTCCAATGGACAATAGGCCTTCATTAATGCAGTTATGTCTGTTACGGCACGGTCCCAATGGTCCAATGGAAAGATTTCTAGTCATAATTGTTGTTCTAACCATTTGGAGCATCAGGATAATGGTTATAATTATTTCAATGACTCTATCGCTCCTCCATGGTGAAGTGCCATGTTGTGCTATTCGTATATCCCAACGAATTTCCATTTTTGCAAACCTTCCCTCTGCGAAGTCGCCTCTGGGACCTTCTGTAACTTTTCTATCTTTTCTCTCTTCTTACTAATTTTTCTAGACTTCTTCCAGGTGATATTCTTCTCGGTATTCCTCTTTCCATTATGATTCTTATCTCCTTTTGGTATAGTAAATTCGCGTTGTTGAGATTCTTCCGTAGGGTTCAAGGGAAATACTTCTTCTCTTTCTAGCATAGGTGCTTCATTCTTTTGTGGATCTTCTTGTGTTCGTTCAACTTCGACATCTAAGTTTCTGGTTTAAAATAGCTTCAATTTGTTCTCTTGTTCTTCAATCAAGTGTGTTATCCTCCTAGTCATGAAATCTTTTAATTCTTGCTTCTTTTGTTCTAAGGATTCCTTTTCTTTTCTTCTGGTCTTATTTCTCTCAATCCAGGGTTTTCCTAATAACATATCAAATGGGGCATTGTTCTCAATAAATTTAAAAACCTCAAAATCTTCCTCTGTCATGGTTCCATGAGCACTCATAACTATCTGGGTGAGTCTTCCACAGAGGGTTATCAACTTTCCTCTAAATAATCATATTCCTCCTAATGAAGGAATCATAACAAGATTTCCTAATATTTCCCAGATTCTTTTTGTCATAATATTCACCTGTGTTTCCTTATCTAGAACATAGTCTATGTCGAAGTCTCCTATTCTTGTTTCTATGCACTCTTTTTCTTTCAATATCTATAATAAGTTGATATTTCGATGATCATTCAAGGTTTCTTTCATTTTCAGTAATATAGTCTCTTATTCTTTCTGCGGTTCTGTCGTGTTCTTAGTTTATTGATCTTCCTCAGGGTTTTATTGTCTCATATTTTTTCTTTCAACCTTAGCAATCATTCTAGGGAATCCAAAATTTCATGATCCATAGCCTGACAACAAAGGCAACTAGGTCTTCCACCAGGGCATTCCTTGGCAAGATGTCCTAGTCTTCTGCAATTATAACAAATATTTAATCCTCTTTTTCTTTGAAATGATCCCCAACCTTTCTTGTACTATGCACTAGGATCATAGTAGCTAACCTGAAAAAATTTATTTCTAGGTTCCTGCATCCATTTGTTAGTCCAAACATTCTTTCTATGCATAGGAATAACATATCTTTCATTATTTTTGGTAGATCTACTCATATCAAAACTTCTTTCATATAGATGTGCCCTACTTTTCAAGCTAGGACAAAATTTATCAAACATACCTAGATCCATACTTTTGAAACAAAAATTTCCATTTATCTTTCCTTGTTTCAATCAAAACTTTTCATTGTTCTTACCTTTAACAAAGCACAAAGCCTTCGGATCTTACCTCTTTTCTTCAGATCTGACTTTTCTTCTTAGCACATAGCTTCAAAATTTAGGTAGACTATTGAGCACTAAAGCAACAGATCTATGCATAAATCTTTTTTTTTTCAATTCCCAGCAATCACAGTTTCAAGTCCCAGCAATGGATCCATTTGTTGGCACAGGGGCAGACCCGAGGTTCAATGCTAAAACAACGCACCAACAAAACCCTAACTACCATCCCTTTCGGCAACACCTACGAAGCAGATGAAGTCTCACCCAAGGTAGAGGCAGGGGTGGTTGCAGGACTCAGATGTCTACAACCTTAGCTGGGACACCGATTAGTGATTACAACACCTTAACAAAGAACTTAGCAGTTACAGTTCATCAGTATTTAATTAGTATCTACTTCGCAGATAAAACCCTAATTACAGAGCACTGTAGTTTTCACCCAGATATAGTCCACTCAAGCACTAGGCACATTCACATAGGTTAGATCTAGTATTCATCCATATTATTAAGCACACATCATTAACATATCTATCTATCATTCATCTATATCAAAGCACTTAAGCAAGTAAACACATAAACACATCAATACATTGTGCAAAGCATAGCAACACATGATATACATGGTTCACCCCCAGCCTAGGGCTACGTCCACCAACTCTTCTTCTCTTTTATTATCTTCAGTAAATCAGCTACATGCACAGAGACACAAGATCCCACTCCGCATAGGACAGGAGATCTGCACACACACCATATCCTCCTTCCCCAAGCTAGGTTACAGCACAAAGCTTCTACTCAATCTCTTACAGTCGCTTGCACTTAGCCTTACAACTCTCACACATCATGCACAAAGCATGTACACTATATCTTGCACTTAGCACTTGGTATCACACACTTATGCCTTTTCACTTAGCATACACACACACACACACACATTTACTTACATCGCCTAGATTTCTATTTATACATTACAAAAGAGGCCTAAACATGGGTAAACCCATGGGCCAATATCCCCATACCCATTACATAATCCCAAAACCCAAAAGGCCCTAGAAAGGGGATGAGATCCTACGATCTCTGCTTCAACTTGCGCTCTGCCTTAGACAGCTTGTCGAAGTCCCAAAAGTAGGTCAAACCTGACCAAGGATCCTCAAAACTTGGTCAAGGGCCATCACTTGCCTTTCAATTCCATGCCATGCCTTCACTTTTCTTTCCTTCACTTTCCTCGCATCTAGTTCACTGTCCATGTCTTCACTTTCCTTACCTTCACTTTCCATGCCTTTGTTGGACACTATAATTGCTTATTTAATTAAACAATCAAGTGCTACATAAATTGTCAACCCAGGGAAGTCTATTTATTTCAAAGGTAACCACGCACTATATATGCTCAATTTCAAAAGCAACCTAGGGTTGTAGTAAAGAAAACTATATTAATCACACTTGCCTTGAATGAACTGAAGTTCTAACTTGAATTACAGAAAAGCAATCTACCTATTACAGAGCTCAAAGTTCAAAGAAATGACTAATTGAAGAATCCTGGATTACATTAAAATGACAACAAGATGCCGCAATAGGAAAGACTAACTACTCTGAGAACAGGACCCTAATTCCCAAGCAAGAATCTTCAGTACCTATTTCCGATCATCACACTTTATGAACTCATTGCTTGACTGAAACAATTAGCACACGTTAACTAATTCTTAACAGAGAACAGGACCCTAATTCCCAAAAAGGAACCTTCAGCACAAGTCTCTGATTAACACACTCATGAAAACAATCGCAAGCTAACTATTTCTAATAGAGAACAGGACCCTAATTCCCAAGCAGGAACCTTCGGCACAAGTCTCTTATTAACACACTCATGACAGTAATTGAAAGCTAACTATTTCTAACAGAGAATAGGAACCTAATTCCCAAGAAGGAACCTTCAACACAAGTCTCTGATTATCACACTCATGAAGTAATTGCAAGCTAACTATTTCTAATAGAGAACAGGACCCTAATTCCCAAGCAGGAACCTTCACCCCAAGTCTCTGATTATCACACTCATGAAATAATTGCAAGCTAACTATTTATAACAGAGAACAGGACCCTAATTCCCAAGCAGGAACCTTCAACACAAGTCTTTGATTAACACACTCATAAATTCATCACACAGGATTGTTGACTATAGTGATTAACAATTACCTAAACACTAATTATATGAAAACAATGTAGCAGCAAGACAGAGTGCAATAAAGTAGTGATTCAACAAAACGGATTTTACATCAAAGCATAAACAAAAATAATACTAGCACACCATAAAGCTAATGGGTGAATCTTGTGAAGAAGGTGGGCCCTCCCTTCTCACAAGATTCCCCTGAAACGAAGAGGCTAGAAAAGGATGCTCAAAACAGTCTTTTATTCATCTATCAATGTATCATATTACAATCTGGAATTGAAGTATGTCCTTCTCTGTAAAGATTTCTTAGTACAAAAACTGGATCCCTTCGAATGATGATTTACTCTTATTTAAAGAGGGAATCCCTTCGATACAATTGATCAACAATTACAGGTGTATATATGAATCCTATTCTTAGTCAAATCGACTTTCTAAACCGGAATAGGATATTCTAGTCTCCCGAAACAGAATGTTATTACGAGTGCTGAGTGAGGTGTTGCTGTTACGGCTGGAGTAACAGCTCTTTTTGTGTGTTGTTTCGGCATCGCAAATCGTGGGTTGTTTCAGCCACGGGATTTTCATTCTGACTGTTTCAGCACTCCTCAGGTAGCAGTGATGGTTGGTTCTTGGCTCACGATGTAGCTATTATAGTCAATCTATGTGAGTTGTTGTTGACCGCAGACTGTGTAATGGCTTGTTTCAGCATCGTTTGACCATGGACTGTGTAACAGCTTCTGTGTTTCAACATTGTCGACCATGAACTGTGTAACAACTTCTGTGTTTCAGCATCATCAGCCCTGGACTGTGTAACATTTTTCTCTGTGTTTCAGCATCGTCATCCATGGACTATGTAACAGCTTCCTCTATGTTTCAGCATCGTTGACCATGGACTGTGTAACAGCTTCTGTGTTTCAACATTGTCGAACCTGGACTGTGTAACATCTTCTGCGACTTGTTGTTTCAGCAACAGGCCTCAAATGCTAATCTATAGTTTGAACTGTTTCAACACTTATTCATTTCTAATCAATGGTTAAGTACGAGAATGATGTAAAATTATATGCAAAACAGAGTAAACGTATAGTAAAGAGAAGAGACGTTGTATACCTTTGGAAAGATAGGATAAAGTGATAATATGAGTTTAAATGTGAGTGAACAAGAGTGTAATGGTGGCAAAAAGTATGGGCAAAAATGTACATTGTGTGGTCCTAACACCCCCCCCAACTTAAAATGTTGCATGTCCTCAGGCAACTTCACTCTGAATCAGAGTCTGAATACCGACTCTGAGCATGCAAGTTACTTAAGTAGTAGCTGTTGGAGGTACTGTCTATTGGCGTTCTGAACCCTTGGACACATTGTAACCTTTTCCAAGCTACTATTTCTGTCTTCTTTGGCAACTTATAATGGATTTGATATCTCTCTATTGGCAACCAAAGGATAGGAAAATAAAACCGGTACCCTATCCAGCTTTCAGCACATTGTTGAACACACTGGATGTAGTTGGGTACCCTAGAGATTTCTATATTGAGGATAGCAGGGCTAAAAGGATTGTGTTCCTGTCTTTTCTCAGTGGATTGCTGCCAAAACAAGTTGTTTTCCTGAAGGGCAGCAATCTCTGTGGCTTTGATAAAGTGCTGACAATCCTGAAGAACTGTTGATTGCAATTGCTGAACATGTTCAGTCATCCCTGGTTTCTTTAAGAATTGATAATATTCTGTGACAAAGGTGGCTACATTCTGTGGTTCTGGTCTTATCCAGAGAAGGCGGTTATCTTCATTGTGTTTGGCAGCCAGGAATTCATCCTGCCACAAAATCTGATTGTGGAGAAAGGAGGTGAATGCCCGAATCTGGATGTCTCCAACAAAAGGATTAAGGTTCAGCTGCCTGTTCTCGGGGATGGCCTCGTTATGCAAATATTCCTCACAGAGGAGGTGCTAATCCCTAGAAGAGGCTTCTGCAAAGGTTTTGACAAATTCTGTTGGGTGTAGTACTGCATGGGGTCTGCCTTCTGTGATTGATTTGATCTAAACCATGTAAGTCGTTCCATAAGGAACAAGGAGTAATTGCAGGAGGTTTTCCTTGTAGCCAATAGCTTTTGTCCCAAGTCAAATACCAGGGCCAATCTGCCTTTCAACTCTTTGTTCTGTTTCTTAAGGGCACGAGCTTCCTGGCATTTCTGTTCTAAAGCTTCCCAATTTGAATAGGTATGATTTATCTAGATTTGTTTGTGCTCTTGTAGGCTTTTGGCTTGTGCAGCAACATACTCATTCTTCCATTTCTATATCACTGCCTGCTCATCCCATGGCTGAGTTTGTGTTTCAGCATTGCAAGTAGTGGGGTGAGGTAAGGTCTGAGTAGATTGTTCCACAAAAGTGTGGCTATTGATCTGGCTAGGAGGGGCAGACTCCTCAATAGGCATTGTTTGTACGACTTTGTTAACAAAAGTAGGGGCTTGAAATTTGACATTTGTTGCAGGGCAGGGCTCATTCTTAATCTTGGGAGGTCCTGTTGGTTCTTGTGTTTCAGATATAGTTGGTTCTTGTGTGACAGCTATAGTTGGTTCTTGTGTAACAATAGGTTCTTCTTCCTTGACTGCGAAAGTTGAAGGAGTAGGGGAAGCTTCTGGCTTTGGGATTTGAATTACTTTGTAACCTACTTGATAGTAAATATCCCCACATTGGCCGCACATATATTCTCTATGCGGATTCTATGTTGTAGTTCCTTCTGACATGGCCGCTGTGCGAGCTAGGGTGTACAAATTAAGTTCATTTTCATAGGTTTCCTTTGCCATGGCTAGATCTTGCTTGTAGGCTTCTAATTCAGACTTTAGGAACTCATTTTCTTGTAAAACAGAGGCCATTGTTGGTTCTGGTTGAAGAGTGACTGGTTCTTGTGTAGCAGTCACAGCCGCACTAGTTGGTTCTTGTGGAGCAGCTACAGGATCAGCAGTTGCTTCTTGTGTTTCAGCTTGTTGATGTAAGGAAAGTAGTGTTGCGGCACCCTCGACCTATGATTCCTGTATCTCAGTGTCAATATCAGCAACTGGTTCTTGTGTTTCAGTTGTAGTTGGTTCTTGTGTGGCAGCTATGGCTGGTTCTTGTGTTTCATCCACTGAATGAGTAGCTGGTTCTTATGTTTCATCTACTGAATGGGTAGTTGGTTCTTTTGTTTCAGCTACGGAATGGGTAGTTGGTTCTTGTGTTTCAGTTACTGAATGGGTAGCTGGTTCTTGTGTTTCGGCTATGGAATGGGTAGCTGGTTTATGTGTTTCAGCTACGAAATGGGTAGCCGGTTTTTGTGTTTCAGCTACTTGATTTGAAACAGATGATGTCGCAACACCCTGGGCATCTGGTTCTTGTGTTTCAGTGCCCGAGGGTGGAATAGGCAAATATTCCAGTATTTGGGAGGTTGGAGGTGTACGGGGTATTATTCGGATGGGTTGGGGGTCTATGGCAGTGGTAGCAGTGGTTGCCCTTATTGAGGCCCTAGTTCGTTTTCTTTGTAAAAAGGGCGAGAAGAAAGGAATTTGCTTTCGTTTTCACGGGGGGTTTTCCTCAATGATGGGGCAGGGAGAATTATCTGGCTCAGAATCATCGCTAAGAATATGAAGGGCAGGAGTGGATGATTCTAGTAAGGTGTGGGGCGGGCTTGGTATGGTAGGGAGGTTGATTGGACTAACTGGTTCTATAGGTGGACTGTTAGGTATTTCTGGAGAGTCTGGGGGGTTTTGTGGTTGTTGTTCTTGAAGATTTTCAGGAATTTCAGCGGCTTCCTGGGGGTCTATAGGAGGATTGTTTAGTGGAAGGTTTTGTTGGGAAAAACTCTTTTGGATAAGCAATTGGACGAGACGGTGATGGGTGAGTGAAAGGGCGGGGTCTTTAGCCTTTTTACTATAGTGCGACATATTTTTGAGACAACCGAGCAGATAATAAGGGATGTTCACCAATCTATTATGCCGTAAATGAGACAACAAAAGAAAATCGTGTTCGTAGACTACCTAGTATCGGCCTTCACAGGTAAGGTAGTGTTTGAAGAATTTTGCAACTTCCGGCCATGGGGGTGGCAACGAGCTAAGTTGGACACCCCGACCTTTAAATTCAATTTGTTCCTATGGTGAGAGGAAGTCCCGCTGGGCATTCAGAATGATATGTTTGTGGTTGAACAGGCGAGTGCCATTGGTAGAGAGAGCCAAAACCTGAGCTATATCCTCTTCTGTAACTGATATTCGAACCCCTTGAACAATGGAATGATCTCCCTGGAGATTTTGAGCAAACTGCAGAACCTGTTGTTGATCAAATCCCTGGAGTCTCTAAAAATAACTGAGCCATCCTGCCCGCAAAAAAAATTGATAAGCTTCTGGATACAGTTCTAACAGGGTTGTTGTGGCAGGTTTGTGCCATATAACAGAGCCTCCCATAGCTACCAGCTCGGTAAAATACATCGTCAAAGAGTTGAGTAACAGCTTCTGTGCAGAGTAAGTTTTTCGAGTGAAGGCATGCGAATGGTGGTGAGACGAACGAAAGGGTAGTAAAATAGGAACGACGGTGGTGGATTCTTGTGAAATGATGGTGTAAAAATTTTGATATGTCCTCCCCCCCATCAAGTGCGGCTAATAATGATTGCACTCGAGTGGTCATAATGATTTGGAATCTTCTCATTAACTATAGCTTAACTGTATTACATAAAATTTACATACCTCGCCTTACCTTCTGATTCGTGTTGTAAACAAAATATAATGCCTGTCCATGATAATTCTGCAGTGGTCGTGGTGGAGACTTTTGATTTGTTAGATGAATTGTATCAAGGATTTGTTGGCTGAAAGGAAGAGATGAAATATGAGAGCACCAAAAGATTGTTGACGGATAATGTTGAAAATTTGGTGTTTCAGCAACAGGGAAGAAGGGGCAAAACAATTGATGGACGGTATTGTTTCGTCAATGGGAACTGTGAAGAATTGCCAGACTCCAGCAAAAAGTTGTTGTTAATGGTGTTTCAGCAACAGAAAAGAAAGGGGCGAAACAATTGTTGGACAGTGTTGTTTCGTCGATGAGGAAATGTGAGGAACTACTTAACAATGGTGTTTCAACAATGGAAGAAAAGGGAGAAACAATTGTTGGACGGTGTTGTTTCGGCAATAGGGAAAATGCAAGAAGTTGTTGTGAATGGTGTTTCAACAATGAAGAAAGAGCAAAGAATTGCAGACAGTGGTGTTTCAGCAATGGGGAGAATGGTGAAAGGTTGTTGAACAGTGGTAAGGGAAAAAGGTGTGGGGTTGCTGACAGTGATAAGGGAAAATGGTGTGGAGTTGTTGAAAATGGTGTTTCAGCAATGGGGAAGTCGAAAAGTCATTGAACAGTGGTGTTTCAGCAATGAAGAAAGAGCAAAGAGTTGTGGACAGTGATGTTTCAGCAATGGGGAGAATGGTGAAAGGTTGTTTAACAGTGGTATTTCAGCAATGAAGAAGGTGGAAAAGTCACTGGACAGTGGTCTTTCAGAAATGAGAAAAGTTTGCCTCTTCTTGAAATAGGATCGTCCTTTCTTAGTGGCCCGTGCTTTGATTGGGAATCTGCAAAAATTGACTGTAACATGATATTTCTTGACAGGGATTATTAGTAAATAAAATCTAATCTAATACTAAAGAAATTAACTTAAAAGAATTAATTGCAATGAGGGGTAGAAGTACCCTCTAAAAAGGGGTAATGGGAGTCTGCCACACATGTGGCATTAAAATCTTCTTTGGAAATAGGGTGCTGGTACAGACGGAGCCGATGACCATTTACAAGTAACGGTGTTTTGGAGTCATCGATTGTGAGGAGCCTTACTGGTCCATTGGAAAAAACAGTGTCTACTTCGTAAGGTCCAAGCCATATTGTACGCAGTTTCCCTTGAAATTCTTTGAAGCGAGAGTCATACAGTAGGGCCCAATTACCTTTTTGGAACTGCTTATTCTTGATAGTTTTGTCATTCCATTTTGATCTTTGTTGTTGGATTATAGTTGTCTGATGAATGGCATCTAGTCTTTTCTCATCCAATTCATTAAGTTGTTACAACCTGGCTGTCTGTGCATCAGTCAAATCAAGGTTGACAGCTAAAGCAGTCCTTAAGTTTTTTATTTCAAATTCCACAGGAAAGACAACACTCTTTCCATAAACTAATTTATAGGGAGAGAATCCTGTAGTATTTCTCCGGGTAGTCCTGTAGGCCCATAATTCTTCAGGGAGCCTGTAGGACCAATCCTTTATGTTTTCCTTCACTGTTTTTGTGAGAATGGCTTCTATTACTTTGTTTGTGCTTTCCACCTGTCCATTGGCTTGGGAGTGGTATGTTGTAATCATTCTATGTTGAATATGATATTTTTGAAGGGTGGCTTTGAAACCATGAGAAGGAAAAGGAGGTCCTCCATCTGTAACTAATTCTCTTAGCACTCTGAATCTGATGAAGATGTCTTCAAATAAGAAATCTATAACTGCTTCTTCGGTTGCTCTATGGAGTGATTTGGCTTCCACCCATTTAGTCATATAGTCTGTGCAGACCACTATGTAGACTTTTTGATTGGATGGGGGATTGATGGGTCCTACAAAGTCTAAGGCCCATATTTCAAATGGTTCAAATACTCTCTGGGGGTTTAATGGAATTTCATCTCTATGATTAGGTTGGCCTATTCTTTGGTAGCTATCACAGGCCTGAACATATTTCTTTGTATCTTTGAAAAGTGAGAGCCAATAGTACCCCATCCTGAGAATTTTATGTGTTGTTCTCTTATCATCAAAATGCCCTCCACAAGGGCCATCATGACAAGTTTTTAGTAGATCATAAACCTCATCTTCTCTAATGCACCTTCGGATTTCTTGATCAGACCCTGTATGGAAAAGACACCCACTTATCCAGCTATACCGAGCACTTTGTTGAATGATT
>JZKD02S2093511.1:81041-94965 GCA_000966675.3 Picea glauca | reverse complement strand
TCATGTGAAAATAGATGAGATGTCTCTATTTTATAGGAAAAGTGGTGGTTATCCTTGATAGGGTCAAAAAAATGAAATATATTATTTGAGCAAATCACTTCTAACCATTATTTTGGAATTTTCATTTTATTTAAATAAAATAAAGAGGGGAAAAGTCTTAAAGGGGGTTTTGACTTTTATTAAGTGGAAATAACATTAGGAAAAGTGCTTTTCTAATTTATTTGATGGAAAATGATGTGAAAACTGGTGTGGATATGAGATACATGTGCTATGAATGGTGTAATCTGGTAAGGCTTAGCCTTTTAGGACAGGTGAACAATTTTTTTGTGATAACAATCACAAACTCAATTGGAAATATCCTCTTTGAGACTCTTGTCACTCATGTTATCTTATATGGATATGAAGTTTGGGGATGCAGTAGCTCTCTAGAATTTTGGAGTAATATAGAGAATATCCAAAATAATTTTATAACTTATAATCTCAAAATTAAAGAAAATACACCCTATCTTATCCTCTTCATAAAAGCGAGTTGTTTCCCCATTGAAATTGCATCTATGATTAGGTACTTAATGCACAAGAACAAGATAAACAACATGGATGACAAGAGGCTCCCTAAAATTGCTTCAGACTAGATAGCCAAAAATACTAAAAATATTTTTGAAGTTAAATTTAAGGAGAATCTATGGTGCCATAAAGAAATAGAGGATAAAAGAAAATTACTATACTATAAGGTGAGTAATGTAAAGAAGAGAATCAATATTGCTAAAATAAGAACTAATCCTCATGAGGTACATAGTGAGAATCAATATTGCTAAAATAAGAACTAAAGCTACATAGTAAAACTGAGCTTTGGAAGTTTGGACAATTCCCCAAACACCATGGCATTAAAGAATATGTCACCTTTGTGACACCAAAAAGGTTAAAGACTAAAAACCAATTTTAATTACAATCGATGTTAAAGGTCATCATTGATCATCATTTTTAACCGAAATTCAATTTATTTCAAAATAATATTTTTATTAGAAAGGGAATGAAGCTAGGAGAACGTGTATTAATGGGAGAATGCTTTCTTATCAATGCCTTTTTAAAAAACAAAACATATGTAATAGTTTTGTATATTCTTATTACAAAGAATAATTAAGCTAAAATGAGTGTTATTATAGAGGAGATTATCAATGCTCTTTTAATAAAATTATTGGATCATGCACACATGGATGCTTTTGGCAATCGTCTTGAACACCCATTGGATAGCTGTAACACGAGTTTGATTCTTTCCAGGAATTGTTAATTTTTCGGCTGCGATGTGTTCTATCAAATCAGTCTGGAAGCCATATTGGAGAAGCTTGTATGAGAACATGGAAATTGATGGCGACTTGGGAAGCCATATTGGAGAAGCTTGTATGAGAACATGGAAATTGATGGCGACTTAAAAGTTACTGATTGTGACTGATTACATTTTCGTTCAAACTTGACCCACCATTTTCGTTCTTTGACCGTTGACTAATCATACTTGTCTTTGCCTTCTTTTTCCACCATTTCCAATGGAAAGAGAATAAGTTAGCATGATATTTTCAATAAATAAATTGAAACCATATAAAATTGTATTGTTTTTTTATTAGATAAATAAATTTTACTATTTTTATGATTTAAAATTTATATTTTAATTTATAAATAGATTTATTATATTAAAAAACTAAACTTCTGCTGTATTTAAATTATATAGAAATATTTAAACTATATAAAAATAATTACTCAAATCTAATAATCTAACAAATTCAAAAAAAAATTACACTATATTATTACAAATTGAGTTAAACGAGATAAATTACCACGTCATAATTTTGTGTTGAATTAAAAAGAGATGACGTACTTGTGATGACGGGTGCAGGCTAAAAATAAAATATTTATTATTTAATATATAATAATATAGTGGAATCTAATCATGAAAATGAGCCAAAAGTAAGCCATGGGAATATGCAATGTACTTGCCACACATGGGAATGAAGCAAAAGTGCTTTATATTCCAATTCAGGTATGCAGTAAAATTAATTTAGCATGTTTTGGTGATGAATAGTTGGATTTGTAGATTTGAGTGGTTAAATTTTATAATCAGAGTGTTTCAGGGGTTTTTTCAACATGTTGAATTTCTTTATACATAGACAATTTAAACAACAGAAAATAGAAATTCCTACCAGAAAACCCAAAAAGTAGAACGTTTAACCAACGTCATCTGATTTTGATTGCTGCGAGAGCACGATGGATGTTGCAGGGACGAGTTTGAGCATGAATATGTTGGAATTGATTCGTCACCATTTGCTGGAAGCGGAGGACGATATGGATATAGAACATAATGGTAGCGGCGTTTATATTAACGTTGATGATGATATTCAGGCCAGTGACATCCCCGATTGGGGCTTGTGCCAAGATAATAGCAGCAGATCAACATCAGATGAAGAAAAATACTCTTCTTCTTCTATAGGTGCAGTTGTAAGAACAGTAGAGGCAGCAAAGGTAAAGCCACAACCGCAGCAGAAGGAGAATGAACATATCAAGAATAGCTGGGCCAGGCAATACAGAGGAGTCAGGCAGCGCCCGTGGGGAAAGTTCACCGCAGAAATCAGAGACCCTGCCAGGAAGGGCTCTCGAGTTTGGCTGGGCACTTTCAACACCGCCGAAGAGGCCACTCTCGCATATGACCGCGTTGCGTTCAAGATCTGAGGAAGAAGGGCTCTGGTTAATTTCCCCCTCGCCCTCGCTTCCAATTCAGAGATCGGATCGGCCGAAGGACATAGAGGGCACAAGCGGAAGAGAGGGAGAAAAGAAGCGGCAGAGGATTGGAGTGGAGGAGTTGGGGGCATGTGATCGGAGGAGCTTCCATCGCATTACGCAATAAAAATAGTTTCTTATATCCAGTTCTTTTTTCCTAGGATGATTTTAGAAAGTCGGTTTCATGTACTGATAATGAATTGATGTTTGGAATAAAAATTGCTTTTGAAAACTTGCTTCAATGATACAAATTCACTATTTTCGTCATGTTGAAGGTTTATATTTTCTTTTGTAAGTTAGAAGTTTGTATTAGAGCTTGCAAGAAAAATTAATTACATCTGTCTGTAGGGCCTAATCAAACATGGTAACAGTATCTTGCTAGGAAACCATCTCTGTCACTTGTTCAAAAATTAAGAGTAAAACATGCAAAAAAAAAGACTAAGTTGCCACGCAGGGCGAAGTTCTGATTGCTAAACTGAACAGAGAAAACATAGACCAAACTCCCATGGTGTAACGGTCCCAACCATTATCCCCATGGTCGGGCCAACATTACTACGCGGAACAACAATCTCATACTTAATTCTATATATAAGACATGCATTTAAGCAAATGAAACATGTTTAAACTCAGAGTAAATATAAGAATTACTGCTATTATAAATAATCGATGGCTTTAACATTAATTTGTATGCACAACAGAATACATGATAAATATAAATACACAGATATGCAGAAACATAATTAAAACATCATCTGGTACTTATCTTTGAAACGGGGGTAATTCCACTAACCACATGCAGGCCTTCCACGAACCTCCCAGCCTTAGACCACGTTGTTCATCAAGCTCAGCAGTGGGTCACCCCCGAGCTGGGACTAAGCTCCACCCCAAGGCAAGGAATCCTAGGCTAGGCTGAGGTTACAGGGAAAACAACACAGAACAACTGGAAGGATTCTTCCTAGGATGTCATCTTATGCCCACTACTCCCGGACTCTCATTCCCCACATCCTTGTTCCACCCGAGAGTATACACCTTCACAAGAACAGTCCATCGGTGTTACACCTCCCTCTCTGTGTCTCGACAACAGGCCGAATCAGGAAGTCTCAGAGCTCGAAGCTAGTGTTGGACACTCTCTGGAAGAAACCACTTCCCAACAAACTCTCTCACCCTGAGAGAGTTGCTCACAGGCCTAACAACCTGCCTCTTCCAACAACAATCACCTCCCTCACCCGGAGAGAGGTTACACACAGGCTAAGCACGAACTCACACTGGCCAGTAAGCCACGCGCAGTCCAGCACTGCGTGGCCACAACAACCAACTGGGAAAACAGACACGGCTTCTCAAACAGGCTCCGCAATCACGGGATAGACTCACGGTTTTGGTTTCAGGATTGTACCAAGTGTACAGAGATCCCACGCACAGGCTCAAAAATATTCAGACAGAGGATGTACCGGCTATCTCAGAAATCAACACAGGCTTTTCATCTTTCAGGGATGCACCAGGGTATTCTTGCAGAGGTCAGACCGTTCACGTTTAGACGGTCGGGTAGAATGGAGGCGGAACCCCCATCACGGCTCATCTCAACCATTTTATTTGCATGTGCCTTGGTTGACACTTATCACCCATGCAACTACATGCATTCCTTCAACACGCGTTCCTTCCATTTGGAAGTTGCTTGTCTTTCCAAAAAGAACTTAGGATAAAACATAATATTCACATGTCTTTTGGAATAATATTAAAATATTATTCCCCAAGGACTTAAGCCTCTAGGTTTAGCCCCTAGGCTCCACACTTAGCCCCCTTTTCCCACCTTCCAGCCCCTAATCCCTTTCCCACTCTGTGGAAGCTTAGTCCCCCATCACTCATTCATCGTGGTCAGTCTGCACGCAGCAGTGTTTATATTTTTATTAATAATGTGCATAGATACATGTACAAAATCAGGCTCTTGGCCTTCAACACTTAGGCCCTCTGGCCTAATAATCACATAATCCCACCATCTTATATAAACTTGGCTCACCAGCCTATAAGACATTTTTACAACTCATTTCATAAACAAGATTTACAACTGGGCTCGGCCTTGGGGACATTACACATGGCTACCGAGATAAAAATGAAAACTGAGACCTGAAGCATGATTAACTAAAAACCTGGACCGAGCCTTGGCCCAACGAAGGCTTGGCACTCCTACGATTTTCCCCTGTCATGCCTATCTCGGTCTGTGATGGCTTGTCGGAGGTCCTGTAGGAAGGACATCAAAATGTCCACATGGATCCAACGTTCTAAATCCTTGATCTGTAGCTCGAGTAAGGCAAACATGACATCCCCTAGACCCCTATTTAGGTCGTCCAATGAATCCATGAGTTGCTTGGTCTGCACACCTGTCGAAAGTTGAGTAGAGTGCGGGGGATAGAGGATAGTTGAAAGAGGAGGATGGATAAATGAAGGGAGCAGAGGAAGCGATAGGGTGGCAAATGGGAGAAGGTGGAGGTGGAAGACGACAAGGAGGGGAGGGGGTTGGAGGCGCGAAGCCCAGCGAGTTACCGAGTGTGTCAAACCACTCAATTCTACAGGCATAGGGGTTTTAGAGTGGGGAGAGGTCTGGGGTGGTCTCATGAAGAGGTTGTGCAAGGGTGGGAGATTCGACAAGAGCCAAGAAGGGGATTCCTTCGGTCTCAGGTGGAGGGTCAGAGTTGGGTGCTTCCCTTCCCCTGGCCGCATACCAGGTTGTCCCTCTTTTGGACTTGCCTCTAAGGCAGGGCATGTCGGTGGCTATAGTCGACCTGGGATGGACATCACAAACGAGGTGCAAGAGGAAGAACCAAACCAACAAACCTTGTCAGGAGAGGCACAAACTAGAAGTTTGTGAAGATGAGTAGAAATTGCATTAGGAGGGGTGGAAGAAATTGAGAACCAGGGAGAGCTTGACATGGATATGACGAAGGACCAAATGAAGTTCAACGCACCTAGGCACGGCCTTAGGAGTGTCATTGTTGAGGTGTGGATGTGACTGTGGAGGTGTCCTGCCCTGCTCCATGAAATCTCCCACGTAGCTGAGCCTCCAAATCATGCAACAAGTTGGTCGTGAGTAAATTCTGAAGAGTGACGGTGGGTGTTTTAAAACCATGAGGTGATGGATGAGGGGGGGCGGGTCTGATCATGCACCAAGTGGCCGACCGTCTGACCATATGGCCTCCCCGTAATGTATCCATGTTCTGAGCCTAGAAACACCCCATCTGGGGGCCGGTCCCTGTTGTTGGCTATGTTTCTACATGCGATCACTGTGAGATGGGAGGAAAAAGAGGTGGGGGAGCACGAGAAGTCTCCTTCCTCCAGATCGAATCCATAATTTGTCAAAAAATCAACAACTTGATTTGTCGATCTTCGAACATGGGAAGGAAGGATTACCCATTGTGGTTGGAGGATGGATTTGATTCTGAGAAGACCGTTCATAAGTCTCCAACTTGGAGAGATTTTTTACGGGACTGCACCATTGAGGAGATGAGAGAGGAGATTAATGACAATCTACGAATCACCTTCTTCAATGATGGGGAAAATCTCTTGATCTTTGGCTGCTTGTAGACCGCAGAGGAGTCCCCATATTTCTGCAGCATTGTCGGTGTTGTGCCCCATATTTCCTACGACGATGTGGAGGATTTCCCCTTTGTTGTTGTGAATGATTGTTCCATATCCTATAGGTCCTCGATTTCCTTTAGTGGCCCCATCGAAATTTAATTTGTGGCATCCTGTGTGCGGAGCCTCCCAATGTGTGGGGCTGGGCTTACGCCTTATGATAGTGGAGGGGCTGGCGGGAGGGTATGGAGATTGATTTTCCAAGAATTAAGGATGAGACGCTCATTCATTGGGCAATTTAAATCCTAGTCTGTCCAAGGATACAAAAAGATTGTTTCATTGATATTGGAATGGATTGTTGTCCAAACTTCCTACCAATTCCAGGTAGCTGATTTGAAGATTCGTCGATTCCTTTTCTTCCAAATTTTCCAAAGTATGAAGCCCGGTAAAAGCTGCCAAATTTTGTTAAGGATGGGGGATTGAAAAATAGAGTTTCACCATCCTGCTAAAGTTTCTCAGATGCCTGTATAGTTCTTGTCTATGATTCTCATGAGGATGGCTCTATGATCCAGATGCACGAACTGTATGAGCACAGATTTAGGAGATGGTTTTGAGTTTCCTCCTCTGAACCACATAACTGACACCAGGAAGGACCGATGAAACCCCTTTTCCTTAAGTTATCCTAGGTGAGAATGTTGTTGTGCGTAGTTAGCCAAAGGAAAGTGCTAATTTTTGGCCAGGATTTTGCTTCCCAGATCTTGTCCCAGAGCTCTTCTTTCGGTAAGGATCTGTGACATGCTCTTAGGTGGTAAGCTTCTTGAATATTGAAGGTACCTATGGTGGTGTGTCCCCATCTAATGATGTCATCCCCTTGTTGACTTAAAATTTTCCTTGAGTCGAGATGGTCCTGCAGAGGTTGGAGATTTAAATGAAGGGGGATGTTCAAACCCTCGTGGGAGTTTTTCCAAATGCGCCATATTTTCCTTGTAACTTCAGGATTCCATAAATATGACACTTTGAGGAGGCTTGCTTCTTTCATGAAGGGGATGAAGGCGCTCAGATTGGGATCTGTGTTCAGGGCTAGGAGTTGTTGCCAAGAGTCACTCTAGAAGAGAGATGAAGTCCCATTCTGCAGTTCCCAGAAAGAGTGATCTGTAATGAGTTGCCTGTTGTTCCTGGTCACGTTCCAAATGAGCGAGCCAGGGCTTTGACCATTCCACCTAATGATCTCCCTTTCTGGGATTGTTGGGGTGTATGTTTTCTTCCAAAGATGTGCCCAAAGGTCTTGGGGTCTTTTTAACCATCTCCACCAAACTTTTGCACTAAGGACCTTGTTGAGAAGAGTTGGGTCTCTGAGGCCTAGGTCCCCTGCTTTCTCTGGTTTGCAAACTTTTTTCCAGCTGACCAAGGTCATTTTGTGTCCTTCTTTAGTACCCTACCAAAGGAATCTCCTTTGGATATTCCTTAAGGTGCTGAGGATGAAGTTTGGGGCAACTAAAGTTGAGAAGGTGTAGACTGGAAGGGCCGATAGGACTGACTTGAGGAGGATGAGGCGACCATGCATATTGAGGGATCAGAAGCTCCATAGCATGGATGATTTTAGGGGCTAAATTTCGCTCATGGGCTAATTTTCCATGGTTTTTCCAAAAATGAGATTCGTTATTTTAAAAATGATTCGCCCAAATTCTATAGGATAAAAATATTTTACCTTAAAAATCGCCAAAATTTTATAAAAACTATATAAAATCCTTATAAATTTGAATATATTTACAAAAATATAGCCAAACATTTATAGTTGGAATATGAAAGATTAGTAAGATTCACCAAGGTTTCTATATTTAAAAAAATAAATCCATCCTTAAAATCATCCCTGGTCCATAGGGAGAGTTTCTTTTGGAAGATGGACAGCAAGGAGTCCCAGGATGTATTTCTTAGCAGGTTATCAATAAGGGGGATGCCCAGGTAGACGGAGGAGAGGACACTACGAGTAAACCCCAGTAGTTGCATGAGATGGTTTTGGATCTCGATTGGCGTGTTGAAGAAGAAGACTTGAGACTTGGAAAGATTTACCTCCATGCCTGAAGCTTCCCAAAAGAGGTTGATGATAGATCTTATGCAGAGGGCTTCTCAGTCTGTGGGCACCCCGATTAGGAGTATGTCGTCCACAAAATTACTGTGAGAGACGGAGGAGAAATTCCATGAGGGGTGAGAACAGAGAGGGAGTGTTCAGTGATGGCTTCTTTGATGGTGCGACTCAGCTTTTCCACCATAATTATGAAAAGGAAGGGAGAGAGCAGGTCCCCTTGCCTTATTCCTCTGGAGGGGGAGAAGGATCTCGAGGGAATGCCATTGATGAGGATGGAGAACAAGGTTGAAGAGGCGAGGTTGACAATCCAAGAGACCCACTTTGGTTTAAAACCGAAGGCGAGGAGAGTTGATTTTAAATAACTCCAACTTAATTTATCAAAGGCTTTAGAGATATCCAGTTTTAGAAGCATACCTTGAGACTTGGTTGAGTGAAGCTAGTGGATTACCTTGTGAGCCAGGATAACACTGTCCATAATTTTTCTACCCTCCACGTATCTCAATTGTTCCAGATAAATTATGAACGGTAGTACTAGTTTAAGGCATGTTGCAATGATCTTCGTTAAGAGTTCGTAAATGACATTGCAGAGGGAAATGGGACGGAAGTGCGAAAGGGATGCAATGTTGTTCTCTTTGGGTATGAGAGTGAGAAAGGTTGCATTGAGGGCTTGGAGGACTTGCCCATATCTTCTAGAGTCCTCGATGATTTCCCAAACATCTTCACAGATGATGCTCTAGTAGTTGTGGAAGAAATCGAAGGTAAACCCATCCGGCCCAAGAGCCTTTCCCAGCGGGGTGTCCCTAAGAGATTGGTCGACCTCCTCCTCAGTTATTGGTGTCATAAGAGCCTAGTTCTACCATTTAGTGACCTCCTTAGTGATGTTCTTGAGGATGGAGTCGATTTCACGTGAGCGATCTACTGGGGGCTCTGATAGAAGGTTTTTGTAGTAAGAGAGCATTTCCTTTTCTATATCAGCGTGCTGTTGAATTTCCATTCCTTGTTCTGAGACCAGGTGAGTAATGGGATTTTTTTGATGCCTATGGACCATAGATCTATGAAAAAAATTGGTGTTTTTTCCCCCTCTTTTAACCATTGAATGTGGGATTTTTGTCTCCAGAGTATTTCTTCCTGCACCTGTATTTCTGCCAGCTGGTTGTTTAGTAGAGCCTCCTGCTTCCTTAGCGGTTCCGTGAGGCCTTGAGATTTGATCTGATGTTGGAGGCTTTGCATTTGTTGATTGAGACTTTCCTGAGCATGAAAGATGTTGCCGAAGTTGGACTTATTCCAATATTTCATATGTTGTTTGAGGTTTTTTAGCCTTTGTTGGAATCTGTACATAGGGTTCCCTGTTGGAGTTGTCACTTCTTCCCACTAGAGATTGATGTTAGCATGGAATTTTGGGTGTGTCAACTAGAATTTTTCAAAGCAGAAAGGCTTCCACGCTGGGGTGCCACTAATTATAATTGATAGAAGTATCATCCAGTGATCTGAACAGGGGGTGTCGATGACCATGGCATTCCAATATAGACCATCCAACATAATGGCTTCTGAAATTAGGAAACGGTCTAATCTATTGGATAGATGTTGAGCCTTGACGTCTATTGGACCAATTGAAGGGTCCGTTGTCTGTTTCTACATCTATGAGTTTCAAAAGGCCAATAATGCGGTTGAATTTCTCGCTGTCATTTCCCAACACGCGTGTGCCCCCCTTTTTTCCCTCCAGACCTGTTATCGTATTGAAATCTCCCTTGAGGATCCATCTTTGGGAGCCAATGTGATTGGAAATCCATTCTAAGTGATGGAGGAAGGCTTCCTTGTCTCCTGGTCTTGTAGGTCTGTAGACATTCGTGATGTAGTCGATTTTGTTAGAACCAATAAGATGGAAGGAGGCTGTAATGGTCCATTTGGAAGTGAAAAAGTCGTCCAACAAAAATGTGGCTGGATTCCAAAGCATTTCCAGGTCGCCTACTGCCCCCTTGGTGTCGAATTCAACATTATTGGCTTGCTTCCAACATTTTTGAAGAGTGAACGAAGCTTCCTCACCCGCACATTTTTTTCCTACAGTAGAAGTATATTTGGTTGTTCCTTCTTAATTATTTCTCGAAGAAAAACTTGTTTGATTTTTTCATTGAGACCCCTTATATTCCAGGATAACATCTTCATGAGGACAGTGAGGGTTGGAGGGGAGGGAAATTGCCTGAGATCAGATGTATCTGCCCTGAATTTACAAGAAAATTACCGACATATTGAATGAGTTGATGTTTTGTTTTCCTGCCTCTTTTTTTCTCATCTTTTGTGGGTTTGCATTGATCCTTCAAGGTGCCCTTTTGTATTCCGATATTTTTATTGGCTCGGGCTGATCCTCCTGCCGATGAGTTGAGAAAGACTTTATGTACTTTGTGCAACTGATCTATTGGTATGGTGTACAATTGTTTCTTGCGATAAGATTGATCCATATGCGCCATGTCAATTATTGCTATCTCCCAATCTTCCAGATCTGTGTCTGGGTCTCCCATTTTCGTCTGAGTGTAGCAGGAAGGGAGGCCTCTAAGGGTGGTAGTTGTGAAGAAAATGGGGCTGAGGGGTCTGGATTTGTGGGTCCTTGGCCAGTGGTCGGGGTTGCAAGAGTTGTCAGTGGGTCAGCTGAAGAGGAGGGGATATCTGACGGGGTTCGAAGGTCTTCGAAAGAGTTCTTGGTTGGGGGTCCTGGGGGGCTTGGGGAGGTGTTTTTTTGTCTTGATGACTGTGTCGACCTGTGACTTGGGTGAATCCATCCTTGGATTTTTCAAGGTCTTCCAGAGTGGGTTTGGTGGGGTTATTTAAAGGGCATTCACGGAAGAGGTGACCATGCTCGTGGCATTTTCGATAGTGAAATGGGATGTGCTCATAATCTAGGGTTTGGGACCATTCGTCATCTTGGTAATCTAGAGTGATAGCTTCGGGGAGAGGTTTGGAGATGTTAAAATAGACACATATGTGGGCATAAGCAGTGTACCTTTGTTGTCTTGTTTCCTCCGAGGCTTTGATGTAGATGTCAATGGTGTTGTTGAATCCTGTGAGAATGTCTTCCATCCAAAGTTCCCGTGGGAGCGAATAGAGTCTCAACCAGACCGAGGCGTGTGTGAATTCTTCCTTTTTGAGGTTGAATATTTACGTCCAGAAACGAAGGAAAAGGCTTACCGAGTTATAAAAGTATGACCCTCCTTCAAAGATTTTGTTTTTTTCCTTCAGGTTGTGCAAGATGATAGTAAAGAAGCCTTTTGATCCAAGTTGGAGGTCATAGTGGCCCTTGGGCTTCCACCAGTGTTGAATCCATTTGAGTAGATCCTTTTTCGAAGGCCATAGCCCCAAGAGTTTTCCTATCAGGGCGAAATCCCTCATGTATTGTTTATGATCTTCTATTCTTGGAGAGTTGATGATATATTTCAGAGCGATCGGGGCTTGCGGGATACATTTTCCTATTTCCCAAGTATGAGCAGTTTTCGGGTGGTTTTCTTCTGAGTCTATTTCCATCGGCTTCTCCTTCAGCATCTCTTCCTCCCAAATGATTTTTTGCATGACATCTGAGAGTTCGAAGGTCGGTCATTTAGAATGATTGGAGCCATGCTCCTTTACAATGACAAAACTGTAGGAGGGGGTCGAGAGCCCCCCTCCGTTGGCCTCCATGGTCGCAACAACAAAATAGAGGGCAGCATGCATTGGGTTCGATTCTGAAATCTCTAACACCGTGTTAGCTTTCTGGTTCGATCGAGAAAATTCCACTCAACTGATCAAAATAAAAAGATTAGAGATGTAATGTGAATGTTTTGGACTGTCCCAAGGGGTCATAGCAGCGATGTCGTCATGTTGAAGGTTTATTAATCTGCCTCTAAGTAATTATAAATATTCTTTATTTACTTGCCTCATTAAATTTAATATCTGTGATGTGATTTACTTAGTTTAAACGTTTTATGTTTTACCCTTTCTAGTTTATTTATTTTGATGAGTTTCTTTCAAATTTTCAAAAAATAGATAAAATTGTTGATTTTAGTGGTTTAGATTTTGATTTTTTTAGGGTGTTCTGGGGTTTTAATATTGTATTATGTTTTATTTTTAAATTGCATTAAAACAAAATAAAACAATGATTTTGGTGTTAATATATAAAATTTATAAATAAAATTACTAAACCTAGTATGTAGAAAAAAATACTTTTAATTTTACTTTCATTTAATTTTTATTTTTTTTCATTTATGATTTATAAGAGGTGGCAAGAAGCCACATTAAGTTGATTTATTAAAATGTCTTTACCAAGCTACTTTCTAAGAGAATATCTATCACGATAAGAGGATTTCTATTATAATAGGCACTACAACTTTTAACATGAGAGATTATCTATTACAATTGGCAATGCAACTTTTTACATTTCCATGTGCAACTTTTTACATTTCCATAGTGTAGATCATAGTTTAATACATGTATTTGTACATATATCAATTAATTAATTAATACAAAATTATTTAAAATATTATAAAAAAGTGATGAACTTTAATTTTAAAAATCAAAATTACCTACTAAATATTCATAAAAAATAAATTTATATAATTAAACAATATTATATGTTTTAAAATATTATACTTTCAACATAAATCAGTTGTCAAAATATTTTGTAAATTAATAAATTGTTGTTTTTAAACATTTTATCAAATAAGTTTTTAAAACTTTATCTCCAACTAAATGCATCTAAATAAGTATCCTTTAAACATAAGTTAATAAATAACATCTCAACATTTTATCATTTAAAATTTAAAATTCTAAACACTTTACCCAAATTGTGATTAAATAATTTTAAAAAATATACAATTACAATCATTTAATCAAAACAATTTCCTCAACATTTTTCTATCCATATAAAAAAATTTACAAACCCATTTTAAAAACTATTTAAAGAATTATTTAAGGGCCAAATTACTAAAACAACAACTAAAGAAGCTTTGTCATAAGAGAATCTACAACCAACAAAGTCTCTTTAGATTGTAGACTTGTATTTCAAAAATATCATATAGATTCATTTGAATTTATAAATAATTGAAGGAATACATTTACCAATTTTTTTATAATAATTAAAGAAGGGTGATGACCATAATTGAAATTATAATATAGATTAAAATATTATTTACTAAATGAATTATAATTACTTTTGAGAATTTGTGTAATTGTACTTTTTTTTCAAAAAGTATTCTAAACAAGTTACTTTCTTTCGAGTACAACACTTTTCATGAGAATTTGTGTAATTGTACTTTTTTTTCAAAAAGTATTCTAAACAAGTTATTTTCTTTCGAGTACAACACTTTTCATGAGTATAGTCATTTTTTATTAAAAAATCATTTTAAAAAGTTCTGATTTCTACACTTCTCGCAAAACATTTAATGCAAATAATCATTAAAAAAAAAACATGAACATGAAAAACATTACCATTCAAGTCCAAACCACCATCTTTAACTTCATCTAAAACCTAAAGAAAAAAAA
>JZKD02S2093511.1:14958-51677 GCA_000966675.3 Picea glauca | reverse complement strand
CTTAGTATGTTCTCCTTTATTCTTGTGTGCCTTGTCCCATTTGAGGACCAAATCCCCTACATCAAAATTTCTTTATGAGGACGAACTTGTATCAAACCATATTTTAACAATTTGTCGAAAACTAAACACTCAGGTATTCTGAAAAATAAGAAACATTGTCGAAAACTAAACACTCAGGTATTCTGAAACAAGTGATAATATGAGAATTTAAAAACAAAACTACCTGACTCATGTTGACTATCTTTAATGGTAAAGCCTCAGACCACCTCATAAAATAATTTGTTTCTGTAAGAATATACTTGTGTTGTTGTGAGGATGGTGGATTAATTTTTCCTATAATATCTAGGCCCCACTTCTAAAATGGTGTGTCTACCGTCAAAGGCTGTAAAGGGAAAGCAACTTTCTTGACCCGTCATGTAGCCTTTTTGCAGATTATACATTTGTGGGCCAAAGTGTGAGCATATTTAAATAAGGTGCACCAATAGTATCCATCCATAAGTAATTTGTGGGTGGTTGCATCTCCAACAAAGTGACCCTCGACATCGCCGACATGTAGTTCAGTTAACACCTTTTCAGGTTCTTCGTTTTCTAGGCAACGCAAAAAAACACCGTCAAAATTATTTTGAAACAATATATCATTAATTAATTGAAAATATGTAGATATAAGCCTCAACGCTCTTTTGTTTTTTGGATCAAGGTTACGAGGAGAATTTTCATGCAGCAAATAAAATCTAATATTATCATGCCATGAGTTAGACACAATTTGTGTACAACAGATTTGTGTTTCGTTATGTTGATTTGCAACTGATGTTTTTATTTGATTTTCTAATTTTTCAACTGAATCAGTTACCAATTTGCAAAGGCCTTAACCTCTAACGATTTGTGCCAGTACTATTGCGAGATCATACTGTTGAAGGGATGTCATCCAATTTTCCCTTTTCTCCCCTAGCTCTTTCTGCACTAACGTATTTCTTATAGCAGGGTAAGGGAAAACGACTTTTATCCTGGATTTCAAAAGGTAAGATCTGAAATGTTTAAGGTCTTTGAACACAACATATGCATGTTTATCTACTGCAGGGTAATTTAATTCTACTCCTTTAAAGGCAGATCTCATAAATGAAATAGGTATCTCGTTGTTTTCAACATTTTTCTGTGTGCGTACAACAACATAAGATCTGTCGGATGCAAAAATATACAATGTGAAATCCTTAGAGAAATCAGGACTCATCAAGGAGGTTGCTTCAGTTATATATTTTCTAATGGAATTAAAATCTTGATTCTCTTGTGATCCCCATTTGTACAAAACATCCTTTTTTATCAGGTTTTCCATAGGTCTAACCATCTTAGAAAAACTTGGTACAAATCGTCTGACAAAATTTATTTTACCAAGAAAGGATTGCATTGCCTTTTTGGAAGAAGGTGGAGGAATATTGGAAATGGCTTGGGTTCATTTGGAGTCAATTATCATTCCATCTTTAGAGACTATAAACCCAAGTAATTTTCCTTGTTCTACTGCAAAAATTGATTTCTTAAGATTGAGTGAAATACCGAACTTGCGACATCTTTCTAACACAGCCCTAAGATGCTACATCTGATATTTCTTGTTCTTCAAAAATACAGTGACATTTTCCAGGAAGACAAAAACTGATTGATTGATAAGGCCCTAAAAAGCAAGGTCCATTTCTCTTTGGGAGGTGGCCCCAACATTAATCAGTCCGAAAAGCATTTTTCTATAGGCGTATGTGCCCCATGGGGTACGGAAAGTGGTTTTCAACTGATCTGATGGAGACATAAGGACCTGGTTATACCTTAAGAAACCATATAATAAGATTAGCCTCTCAGAACCAGATACTTGTTTCAAAATTTGTTCCAATGGGGGAACAGGGTAATTGTCTTTATCAGAGGCTCAGTTCAAATTGCGAAAGTTGACACAAAGTTGAATTTCTCCATTTTTCTTCCTTACTAGGACTAGGTTGGAAACCCACTGAGTATGTTGGACTAGGAAAATGATCTTGGTGGTGAGTAATTTATTTAGTTCTTTTTTTACTGTGGGTTCTAATTTAGGATGCATTTTTCTCAGTTTTTGCTGAAACGGTTGGGTTTGGGTCTTCATGGAGATTACATATTGTATTATGTTTGGATAAAAAGTTTTTATATCATCATACATATAAGAAAAGACATATTTTAATTCTTTGAACAATTTTATGAATGCAGATCTCTCTTGTTCGGAACACCCTTTTCCCGGATTGATATTTTGAGGATTATCTTTCGTTCCTAAATTTACAATTTCATATAGTAATGAGGAAATATTTGTTTTGCAATTGAATACCCCTCTAAACTTGTCATGTAAATCATAAAATTTGTCTAATCTAGAAACAAACTTGAGGATAGATTTTACCGTCTCAGATGATACTTCAACAGAACGAGGGTTGGATATTACCATAAAATTTCGGAGGTTTTCATTGTGGGTGCTTTCGTCGATTACCGCATCTTGGAAGGTGTATTCCATATGAAGAAAATTGATGATCTACTTATAATCATAAAATACTCACCAATTTGTGATGTTGTAGGGAATCGATGGCCTAAATAACAATTCAACTGCGAATGCGTTAGGAGAAAGACCCTCAGCAAGCAATAATTTTGAGGCAACATTAGCTAACAAATCAGCTTCCGAATTACTCGACCTAGGAATGGAATTTATGTTGAAAGAGAGAAATTTATGTATTAATCTCCATACCTCAGTTTGGTAGTTTTTTAGATGGGGTGATAGACAATGAATATTTTTTTTTACCTGCTTGACTACGATTTCAGAATCACCGAATACAACCAAGTTTTGCACGTCAAGATCTAGTGCCTTCCTTAGTCCCTGCAAAAGTGATTCATATTCTGTTGTGTTGTTAGTACATTCAAATTCTAATCAACAAACAATAAATGTTTTATTACCTTTGGGATCAATCAGTACACAGCCAACACCTGCCACTTCCTGAGATTTAGATCCATAAAAGTATAATGACTAGATTTCTTCATCATCAACAATGTTCGGTTTACTTTTCAAAGTTGTCATCTGAGTATAGACCGATATTTTAGATTGTTGTTCTAGATCGGTGATAGAGGATATTTCAGTCATGAAATTTCCAAAAAATATATTCATTCCCTATGCCCCAATTGTATTTACAACATTATTAAAAGGTTAATTGGGATCGTTTATATCTGTAACAAAGTACTTGATGTAATGTTCTTTGTTTATCCTGATCTTGTTAGGTTTTCCATTCTCTGACATCCACAGATGAGACCAATCCGTAGAAAAATAGCCATGTAACTTCTCTGGCCAATATCTACTAAAAAATAAACCATAAACTTATAGGATGTCAACAACAACTAGATCAATTACTTGGTGGACCTTAGGGTTAGATGACAAACTTATCAATACATTCTTAAGTTCACCAACAACCTTGACATTGGTTCGGTCTAACTGAATGATTTTTAAATCGGAATGTTTTACTTCATCATTATTTTTCTAACACACAAATAGAGGCATTAAATTCTATGAGGCGCCATAATCAATCATGCAGTTATGTACATTTTTGTTGAAAATTTTGAAAGTTAATAAAAAAAGGAGGTACATTTTTTCATGACGAGACAACAGAATTATGTTGATTTTTTACGGCTGTACCTGAAATAGTCTTATCTAAATTTCCTACATTTTTCTCTGATATTTCCCTTTTATCCTAATTTTCAGATGATTTTTTACCGGAGACATCTTTTGTTTTATTTGGGTCATTTTCTACTGATTTCTTGCTGATAGAGTCATTCTTTTTATTATTTTCAGTTATACTTTGGAGCATTTTCTATAGGATAAGAGGGAATTTAAGTAATTCAAAAATTGATATATTTTCCATTAGTTTTTTAATATCTTCAACCAAATCATATTCCAGAACTGGGGAAATAGGGTTTTGTTTAGTTTCATTTTTTTTTGGATGTTTGGAAACCGTATTCCTACTTGTTTCGGGTGGAAGTTTGTTTTGTATTTTACTTCGAGTGTTATAAGGATGGACAATTTCGAAATTCGCTTGAAAGATGCTGTCCGACAAATGTCCAAAAACAGGAGGATATGAGTCCTCCACATCAAGTTTTTTCTCTTCATCTGTGTCGTCTTGATTTTCAGGAGGTATAGAAATAGTGTTAGCATTTGCTTCTAGTATTTGTTTCAAAGTGTATTGTAGTCCTTCAAAGTTAAAACCTTTTGTGGTCGGGTTTGGCCAGTTTGGAGGAAAAGGTTACCTGAAAGGTGCCCTAAAACTTCCTTTACTTCTATATTCTTCCTTAATGGATATTTTTAAGTCTACAACCTGATTGGATAATTTCTGGAAAGATTTCTACAAACTTTCCAAGTCTAAAGTCTCTTGTTGATTTTTACTTTAAGGAGGTCTAGTGAGAATTGCTATTTTCTTTTTGGAAGAGGAAGTTGTTTCAGACTCACTATTTCAACTATCTTTTAAAATCAGAATGTCCTTCTCAATAATGACTTCCTCCTCAAAGGCTTCTAGCAATGTGTTCTTTTTGGACCATTTTGTTAGGAAACTAAGAAGGGGGGGTGAATCAGTTGTTATTGTGCTTAAACAATTATACCCATTTTAAACTCATTCCAGAACACTTAATGATGATCAAAATAATTCAAGGAAGTAAGAAATAGAGTATTCAACATCAATCACACACATGAAGTATACAGAGATAGATATTCCTGAGGAAACCCATAAAGGGAGAAAACTTCTTCTTCTTAGTATGATAAGTAGTCTTTATATTTTGTACATTATAATTATTATGAACACCAACTCTTTGTGAGGCTACCACCTCTGTTTTACAATATTCAACTTGTTGAGAGAACCAACTCTTTGGTTTTTCTAGCACCCACTAGAAGGAAGCAACAACTCCCTGAGTGTTCCAGCACCAACTGGATCGAAGCACCAACTTCCAGTCACACAGGCACCAACCTGTGTAACAGAGAACAATCATTCTTCCTTGCACCAATCTACCACCCTAGTTTCTCTAACTACCACTAGATGGAAGATACAACTCCCTGTGTTAAGGAACCCACTTGAAAATCTGAGGACAACAGTCCTCCCTAGAACCTCCCTACCACCCTTAGATATAAATATTTGTTACTGAAATTCATTACAGTGATATAGTATTAATCAATGGATTACCAGTCTCATCGTTGTTCTGCTACACTGTTCTCCTTTGCCTACATCAGTGTCTTCCTTCTAGAATCTTCTTTCTCTTTATGTTCTTCTACTCTGTCTCTGCTTGCACACCTCAGATCTTTCTTCCTCTCTCAGATCATGCTTCACTTTTCTATCTCTTTATGTTCATGTTGTATTTTCCATTACATACAGTTCAACTTGTTTTTCACAGAAAAAAAAACCTCTCTTTGTCACAACATTATCCTTTTATTCATTCTCTCATCCATCGTTACACTCCCATATCCAATGCTCAAGTCGACCATCTCAGAACACTCATTTCGGGAATCTCAGAGCACTCATTTCGGGAAACTCAGAACGCTCAAGAGACATGATTCCAACGCTCGGGAACGAATGATTCAGCCACTCACGAACGATGATTCAGTTAGTGTAACTAAATCTTAACTGATCAAGAAATCACAAAATGAAAAAGTAACCCTTCGATCAGATTCGGTTTGATCAGCGTCGTCAGATTATATCTTATTTAAATCTATTATCTCACATGACCAATGGCGGTGACCAGACGTTAGGTTTAACGATCGCTTGAGATTTTATCAATTCAACGGTCATGATTCAATCTCCTGAAATGGACGACTGTCGTAACTTCAATAGTTCTCCCTTCAGAACTTTTGGGTTTGAAACTTTTCAAAACTTCTGAATCAGATTTCCCGAAGAGATCGAACGGTTTACGCTTATTTTGCGAAAATAGATCAATCGTCAGATTTGATTATTACAAGGCTTAATATGACGGCCGTGACTTAATCAAATGTTGAGATGGATGGGCACCTTTTACTCCAAGTCTTCAACTATTATACTTATGCTATCCTTCCACAGTATCTTGATCAATGTTTGAGAGTGCACCCGACCTCAGATTGGTGGTCGACATCTCCTTCGGGTCTTCGGACTTTGGAGATTTCAACTTACGTTATCCTTCCACCGAAGTAGATTGACGGATGAGAATACACCCAAAGTGATCTTTTAGATTGGAAAAATCGTGTCCTTATTGATGTGGTCTGCCACATATGTCCTTTGCTGGCATGCTCTGCTGACGTGGTATGCCATATATTTCCTTTGCTGACATGTTATGTCACATGTCCTTTGTCGACGTGGTCTGCCACATGTCCTTGCAGATGAGGTTTGTTGACGTAATATGCTAACATATATCTCCCTGATCTAAAGTTCATCGTATGTTCTCCAGATCCAATGGTCCTTATTCATTTTGGATTTATAGCTCTCCGACCTTCGGGTTTTTCAAATCTCAAATTTTCCAGAGAGTAACCTCCTCGCCTCTTTATATCCGAAGTGAATGATGTTCATCGATCATGTTCTTATATCGATGGCTCAATCTATCTACGGTGCAACTTTTCTAGATTATCCTATCATTCCACTTGAATTGATCCAATGACTGATGAGTATTCGCATAATTGAGATCTCAAATCTTTTAACTTGCTTATCCTATCCTTCCACTCGAAATGATTCGACGACTGATGGGAAGTCAGGTTTGATCCGACAACTTAAAGGTATTCGTATAATGAAACTCTCAACCCTTTTAGCTTATCCTTTCCTTCCACTAAAATGTGATCGAACAGTCGTGAAGACACTCGAAGCAGATCAACAATCAAGGATGATTGCGGAACCATAACTTGCGAGTGATTTAGCTCGTCACAAAAACTCTGCAATTTTAATTTGTGTGTCGTTGGTGAGTCAACCACAACCATCGATATTCAAGGCTATAAGTTTTGATGATCCTGATTAATTGCGGGATTGGAAATAGAATGATCTTTAACTCTCCTTTCATTCTCTGCAATCTATCCCTGTCGTTGATCTGGCAATTGCGCATCTGACGGTCACAACTCAATATGACTTAATCTGATAGATTTTTGGATCAACCACTTCTGTTGATATCTGAGTCTACAAGATCTTACGATCTAGACCAATTGTGGGATTGGAACTAGTGAGTCATTTAATTCTCCTTCCTATCTTTGCAATCTATCATGCCGTTGATATGGTGATTGCGCATTTGACGATCACGACTTGATATGAGTTAAAATAATCATTTTTTGGATAAACCATAGTCGTCGATATTCGAGTCTATGATATCTGACGATCTAGACCGCCTGTGGGATTAGAACTAGAGAGTCATTTAATTCTCCTTTCACTCCCCACAATTCATCCCTGCCATTGATCTGGCTTGCAAATATGACGGTCACAATCCTCCAATGATCCTTAAGTCCACAGTCACTCATATGACCGACATCCATAAAATGAGATGATCAACATGGTCGATTTATTGATCGGACGACTGCTAAGTCTTCTCACCCTTATCATACGCTTTTCCTTCTGATCTTTGATCTTTGCATATTTTTTTCTACTCCTCTGAGCTTATGATTTTCTTGTTTTCCATCATCGTTGTTTTTCTTTCCATCAATGACAAGAAAACTCTTCCTGTAAAATATGCCAACAATCTCCCCCTTTGGCATTGATGGCAACCTTGAAAGGTTGCACTATAATTCTTAGACCTCCAACTGTAGCATCCAGACCAGACCTTTTCTCCCCCCTTTGAAATCAATGTCAAAGAAAACATGCTCCCCCTGAGATGTTGCAGTACTTTTCGGAGGTATCATATATTGAACCAACACATACTCCCCCTTACAGGATGGACTCTCTTAGGTGAGAGAAGGGATGACACCCAGCTTTTGACGGAGATATTCAAATGGTGTATTGTCTAGGGGTTTAGTAAGATGTCTGCAATTTTTTCTGTGATTGGAACGTAATGAACCTGAACAATCTGATTGGTGACCTTCTCTCTCAGAAAATGGTAATTTATGGGGATGTGCTTGGTGTTGGAGTGGAATACAGGATTCTTTGACACGCTAATTGCACTAGTATTATCACAATGAATTGGGATCGGTGTAGTATACTTTACCTCCAAGTCTGCAAGTGTATGAATCATCCACAGTACTTGGGTACATCAAGTGGAAGCTACTATGTATATAGCTTCAGTAGTCGATAAGAAAATGGAACCTTGCTTCTTGATCAACCATGCTACAAGAGAATCTCCTAAGAAGAATGCACCTCCACTCGTGCTTTTCCTTTCATCCATCCAGTTAGCTCAATCATCATCTGAATAGACTGTTAATTGAAAATTCTTAGTCCTAGCATACCATAGGCCATAGTTCATTGTTTCTTTCAAATATCTGAATATTCTTTTGACAGCTAGAAAATGACTTTGTTTAGGTGCAGACTGATACCTTCTTACCATTCCAACATCATGCATTATGTCTAGACGATATGTTGTGATGTACAATAGGTTGCCTATCATAGACCTATATGAAATTTGATCAACATTAGGTGAGTCATAATCCTTGCTTCACTTGCATCCAGTGACCATAGGTGTGCCCAAAGGTTTAGAATATTCCATTTGAAACCTTTTCAATATTTATCTTATATATTTTTTCTGAGAAAGAAATATTCCTTCAGACTTCTGAGTAATTTGCAGACAAAGAAAAAATGGCAGTTCCCCTATCATAGACATTTCAAATTCAGGTTGCATGGCAGAAGAAAACCATTGTACCAATGAATCATTATTACTTTCGAAGATGATGTCATCTACATAGACCAACACAATGAGAAAATTGTTACCCTTTGTTTTGATATATAGATTGATGTCAATTGTTCCTCTCTTGAACCCTTTGTCTTGAAGATACTTATCTAGTCTGTGATACCAGGCACGAGGATCTTGTTTCAACCCATATAAGGCTTTCTTCATCTTCTAGACAAAGTCATGATTATCTATCAATGAAAATCCTTTAGGTTGTTCCATATATACTTCTTCTTATAGATATCCATTAAGAAATGTTGACTTAACATCCATCTGATATACTTTAAAGTTCTTATGAAATGCATAGGAAAGAAACATTCTGATGGATTCCAATCTTTCCACTGGTGCAAAGGTTTCATCAAAATATTGTCCTTCAATCTGTGCATATCCCTTACAGACCAATCTTGCTTTGTTCCTGACAACTTTTCCCTGCTCATTCAATTTATTCTTAAAGATCCATTTGGAACCTATGACAATTTTACCTTTAGGTCTAGGAACCATCTCCCAAGTATTGTTTTTCTCAATCTGGTCAAGTTCATCATTCATGGCTTTAAACCAATGGTCATCTTCGCTGGCTTCATTAAATAATTTAGGTTCAAGCAAAGACAGAATGGCAATGTGAGATTGTTCTGAGACATTATTAAACTACTTTCTTGTCTGAACTCCTTGGTTTAGATGACCAACTATCTGATGTTCAGGATGATTCTTCCTAATAAATCTGGAGGGTTTCTTTGTCTTGATATCCTGGTTTGAGTCCTGCATAGTATTTGTACCTAACTCAGAGTATTCTCCTTCTAATTCTTGGACCTGTTCATCTTCATCTTCAGTTGTTTCCTCTATAGCAGACTCAATATTGCTCACCTCTCTTACCGGGACTCCTTCATCAAACTTTAAATCAATGCAATCAATTAATTTATGCAATCTTTTATTAAAGCATCTATATCCTTTACTATTGGTAGCATATCCTAATAAGATGCCTTCATCGACCCTGTCATCATACTTGCCAAGGTTTTCATTATTATTCTTTATGTATCACTTACTCCCAAATATTTTGAAGTGTTTGATTGAAGCAGGTCTTCCATACCATAGTTCATAAGGTGTCTTGTCATTGTGTGGTCTGAGGTGGGATTTGTTAAGAATATGGACTGTTATGTGTATTGCTTCTACCCAGTAGGTTTGACCAATGTTCTTCTCATTCATCATTGACCTGGCCATTTGATGAACTATTCTGTTTTTCCTCTCAACTACTCCATTTTGCTGTGGAGTTCCTGGGATTGTGTATTCTCTCTTGATCCCATGTTTATCACATAATTCCTTGAAATCACTTGACATAAATTCTCCTCCTCTATCTGATCTTACTTCCTTTATCCTATTGCCTATTTGATTCTCAGTTAAAGCCTTAAATATTTTAAATTTCTCAAATGCTTCAACTTTTTCTTTGAGAAAAGCAACCCAAGTGAGACTGGAGTAATCATCAGTGATCATCATGAAGTATTTTTCCTTCCCCGTTCGTTACTGTCTTGATGGTCCACATAAGTCCATATGAAATAATTGGAGTGGTTTCTCTGTTGAAGTAGACCTCTTGGATTTAAACTGAGTCATGGTTAGCTTTCCTACTTGGTAGGGTTTACACATAGAATCTTGTGGATTTGATATTCTTGGAAGATCGTTTACTGCCTCAAGATTTTTGAGCTTGATTAAGTGGTCAAAGTTTAGATGTCCAAGTCTCTTATGCCATAAAACAATTTCATCATGTTTTCTTAGATGACACTCTTCTCTATCTTCTTTCAACACATATACATTATTATCTATCCTTATGCCTTTAGCCACTACTTGTCCCGAGTTTACAGACTTTATCTTACAATCTTTGGAAGTGAACACCACTTCACATCCTCTATCACACATTTGACTTACACTGAGAAAATTTTGGTTCGGCCCATTTACAAGTAGAACATCCTGGGATTTTCCTTTACCATTACTCAAAATCATCATCCCTTTACCTTTGATTTTACCTGGTTCATCCTTTCCAAAGGTCACATTTCCTGTTTTACTTTTACTTATAGACAGAAACTTATCCTTGTCTCCAGTCATGTGCTTGGAACATCCATTGTTTATATACCAGGTGTCTTTTTGTTTTTGAGCTGAAAGTACTAACCCACATTTTTCACTATCTTTCTTTTTCCATGTGTTTGCATTTCTAGCTAAGGGTTTTATCCTTGGATCTTCTTTGTAAACATTCAGATGACATTTTGCAGCTTTGTGGCCGAAGTTATGATAGTTATAGAATTCGAGATCATTTTTCAAGAGGTCAAAGTGATTGGAGCAACCTTGTCTACTCATTGGTTGTTTGCTTCTATGTTGCAAAGATTGTTTATTTCTTGATCTCCTCAGTTGCATTCTCTAAACTTAATTTGACAATTTGCAATCTTATGACCAAAATTAGAGTAGTAAAAACAATAACCATGGAAGAAATTTTGGTACCTGAAGGATGGCCTTCTTCTTGGCATTTGTTTCTCCATCTTATGATATCTTTGTTCTTGATCAGGGATCATCTTGTCTTTATTATCTTCTGGTGGCAGAGTACTCACATGGTCTGATTGTCTGTTTACTTGGAACTTGATCATCTTTAATAGCTCTTTGTTTTTTGGTTGTTTGTTGCTTGAACCACTTACATAACCTAAACCATTCATCAACAAAGGAGATCTTTGTTAGCTCAGAATGTCATTTAGTTCTGTTGAGGCTTTAATGCTTGGAAGATTTTTGAGATACAAGGCTTTAAACTTCTCCATCTCTTTTCTGGTTTTTACTACCTCTTCTTCCAAGGCTTCACATGTTGTCTTCTTCTCTGATAACTATTGTTTCAGAATGTCCTCTATTTTATTTACCTCTTATAATTCCACTTTTACCAGGGAAAAGTATTCATCAGGTTTTTTATTGTCCTTGAACTGTATCAACATTTTTTTTTGCTTTCTCTTCTGAAGTCCGAGTCTGTCAATATCTTCCAAAGCACTGATCAACTCTCCTTCCAATTCAACCATAGCTTCTTCATTATTAACAACACTTCCTATGATTTTATTATCATAATCCTCTTTGTCCATAAGAATAAAGCCATTAACCTTATTGTCACAACCAGAATCACTATCTGTGTCTCCCGAAGAGTCATCATTGTTTACACATAAACTTTTATTTTTACCAAATCTCTTTAATTTGTACTTCTCTTCACCTTCACAGTTTTTTTCCTTCTTCTTGTGTGGACACTTATATGAAAAGTGACCTATCTTTCCATAGTTAAAAAAATTGAAGGGAAACTTGCCTTGGTACTTTCCCGATCCTTTATTTAGTTTTCTCACAAATTTTGTTTCAATTTCATCAAGTTCAGAATCCTCATTCTCATCTGCTTTAAATGATGCTTATCTAGATGTGGTTTTATATTTACTTATCCTCATTTCACATGCAGTAAATGTTCCTAGAAGTTGATCAAAAGGAAGAGTTTTTGGATCATTAAGTTCTTCTATAGAAGAGACCTTTGGGTTGAACCTATCTGGCAGAGATCTCAAAATTTCTGAACTAAAGAGGCTTCCTCAATTTTTTCCCCAAGTGATTTCATTGCATTTGGTAGTTCTTCAACTCTAAGAAAGTATTTCCCAATAGTTTCATCCTCTTTCATCTTTAGTTGTTCAAACTTTAGTCTATAAGTTTGAAGCTTGGCATCCTTTACCTTCTCGTTATTTTCATAACTACTAATGAGTTTGTCCCACATTTATTTGGAATATTCTAAGTGCATAACTTTTACAAATTTTACTTCTGCAAGCCCACTCAGAATAGCATTCATATCCTTACCATTGAAGTTGAATTATATCTTGTCATCCTTAGAAGCTAGTACAATTGGCTTTACATAACTAGTCTCTACCACATCCCATACATCTTCACCTAAAGCCATTATGTAGGTTCTCATCCTAACTTTCCAGAAGGGAAATTTTGTTCCATTAAAAAGGGGGTCCTTATTGGTTGAAGTTCCTTCAAGGCTAGTCATGTTTAAGCTCTAGGATCTACCCTTAGATAAAAGGAACCCTCTATGATACCAATTATTAGGCAACTGAGAGGGGGGGAGTGAATCAATTGTGACTATGCTTAAAAAATTATACCCATCTTAAATTCATTACAAAACATTTAATGATGATCAAAATAATTCAAGGAAGTAAGCAATAGAGTATTCAACATCAATCACACACATGAAGTATACAGAGACAGATATTCCTCAGGAATCCCATAAAGGGATAAAACCTCTTCTTCTTAATATGATAAGTAGTCTTTATATTCTGTACATTATCATTCTTATGAGAACCCACTCTTTGTGAGGATACCACCTCTGTTTTACAAGCTGCAACTTGTTGAGAGCACCAACTCTCTAGTTTCTCTAGAACCCACTAGAAGGAAGAAACAACTCCCTAAGTGTTCCAGCACCAACTGGATGGAAGCACCAACTTCTAGTCACACAGGCACCAACCTGTGTAACAGAGAACAATAATTCTTCCTTGCACCACCCTACCACGCTGGTTTCTCTGGCTACCATCAGATGGAAGCTACAACTCCCTGTGTTCAAGCACCCACTTGAAACTCTAAGGACAATAGTCCTCCCTAGAACCTCCCTACCACCCTTAGATATAAATCTTTGTTACTGAAATTCATTATAGTGATATAGTATTAATCAATGGCTTACCAGTCTCATCATTGTTCTTCTACACTTCTCTACTCTGCTTGCATCAATGTCTTCCTTATGGCATCTTCTTGTGCTTTTTGTTCTTATGCTTTGTCTCTGCTTGGGCACCTCATCTTTTTCTTCCTCTCTCAGATCATACTTCACTATTCTATCTATTTATGTTCATGTTGCATTCTCAATTACATACAATTCAACTTGTTTTTCATAGAACAACAACCTATCTCTGTCACGACATTATCCTTTTATTCATGCTCTCATCCACTGTTACACTCCCATCTCCAATGCTCAAGTTGGTCATCTTAGAACACTCATTTCGGAAATCTTAGAACATTCATTTAGAGAAACTCAAAATGCTCAAGATCCATGATTCCAACGCTCAGGAATGAATGATTTAGAAATCACAATATGAAACAGTAACCCTTCTAACTGAATCCTAACTGATCAAGAAATCACAATATGAAACAATAACCCTTCTATCAGATTTGGTTTGATCAACGCTGTCAGATTATATCTTATCTAAATCTCTTATCTCACATGACCAATGGCGGTGACCAGATGATAGGCTTAACTATCACTTGAACGCTTACCAATTCAACGGTCACGATTCAATCTCCTGAAATGGATGAATATCGTAACTTCGACATTTCTCCCTTCGAAAATTTTGGGTTTGAAACCTTTCAAAACTTCAAAATCTGATTTCCCGAAGAGATCGGACGATTTATGTTTATTTCACAGAAATAGATCAATCATTAGATTTGATTCTTACAAGGCTTAATATGACGTCGAGGACTTAATCAATCATTTATATGGATGGACACCTTTTACTCCAGGTCTTTGACTATTATACTTACACTATCCTTACACTATATCTTAATCAATGGTTGAGAGTGCACCTGACATCAGATCGACGGTCGAGATCTCCTTTGGGTCTTCGGACTTCAGAGATTTCAACTTACACTATCCTTCCACTGGAGTAGATTGACGGATGAGAATATACCCGAAGTGATTTTTCAGATCAGATGACTCATGTCCTTTCTGATGTGCTCTGTTGACGTGCTCTGCCACATATGTCATTTGTTGACATGGTCTACCATATATGTACTTTGCTTCCGTGGTCCTCCACATGTTCTTTGCTGACGTTGTCTACCACATGTCCTTGCGGACGAGGTTTACTGATGTAATTTGCTGACGTAGATCTCCCTGATCTAACAGTCATCGTATGTTCTCCATATCATATGGTCCTTATTCATTTTGGATTTCCATCTCTTCGGGCTTCAGGTTTTTCAAATCTCAAATTTTGCTAGAGCGTAACCTCCTCGCCTCTTTATATCCAAAGTGAATGATGTTCGTCGATGATGTTCTTAGATTGATGGCTCGATCTATCTATGGTGCAATTTTTATAGCTTATCCTGTCCTTTCACTTGAATTGATCTGACGGATGATGGGTATTCTCATAAGTGAGATCTCAAATCTTTTACCTTGCTTATCCTATCCTTCCACTCGAAATGATCCGATGACTAAAGGGAATTTGGGTTTGATCTGACAGCTGATGGGTATACCAATAATAAAACTATCAACCCTTTTATCTTATCATGTCCTTCCACTAAAATGTGATCCGGTGATTGTGAAGACACTCAAAGCAGATGAATGATCAAGGATGATTGTGGAACCATAACTTGCGAGTGATTTAACTCGTCACCAAAAATCTGCAATTCGAAGTTGTGCATCGTTTGTGACTCAAACACAATCTTTGATCTTCAAGGCTATAATATCTTACGGTCCTGAGTAAGTCTGGGATTGGAAATAACATGATCTTTAATTCTCCTTTCGTTCTCCACAATCTATCCCTCCTGTTGATCTGGCGATTGCGCATACAACGATCACAACTCAATCCAACTTAATCTGATCGCTTGTTAGATCAACCACATTTGTCGATATCTGAGTCTACAAGATCTGACGATCTAGACCAATTGTGGGATTGGAACTAATGAGTCGTTTAATTCTCCTTCTGATCTCCGCAATATATCGTTGTCGTTGATCTGGCGATTGCTCATCCGACGGTCATGACTTGATATGACTTAAACTGATCGTTCATTGGATCAACCATAGTCGTCGATATTTAAGTCTATGAGATCTGACGATCTAGACTGATTTCTTGATTAGAACTAGCGAGTCATTTAATTCTTCTTTCACTCCCCGCAATTCATCCATGTCGTTGATCTGGCTTGCAGATCCAATAGTCACGATCCTCCAGTGATACTTAATCCCATGGTCACTCATATGACCGACGTTCGTAAAATGAGACGATCAACATGATCGATTTCTTGATCGAACGGCTACTGAGGCTTCTCACCCTGAGCTTACGCTTTTCCTTCATAGATTTTATCTATGTGTACTGTTCGCTCCTCCTCTGAGCTTATGCTTTTCTTTTTTTTCAGTGTCGTTGTTCTTTCCATCAATGAAAATCACACTCTTCCTGTCAAATATGCCAACAATTTTAACCCATATAGCTATATTGTTATGTAGGGCCTTAGTATAATATGCAATAGTCAAGTTTTCCACAGGCATCGAATCCACATGGATTTTGGTTTTTAACGTAAGGAATCTCTGGTTGAAATCCTTAACTTTTTTTTAGGGCTCATTTTGATACTAGAAAGTTCCATTACCAAGACTTCTGGAGTTTTGTCATCTCCAATTTTTTCTAGAAAGAAGGCTTCAAATTTATCCCAAGAGACGATGGTTGGGATTGTTGCACAAAATACCAGGTTGAGGCATTTCCCTGAAAAGTGTAAGGGAATAACCTACATAAAACATCCTCGTGTTCGATGCTCCAGAGCCTAATATCTAACATGAATTTCTTGATGTGATCCTTAGTTGATTTCTTCGAATCTCGTTTGAATTTGGGTAGCCACTTTTCTGTATGTTTGGGCAACAGGTGTTGGGTTCCAGGTACTGCCACGACATATTGATCGAGCCAAGGTCTAGAGAGATTATTTTGGTTTGACATGAGAGTTGGTGGAGTTGAAGTTTTATATCGTTCAGACAAAGAACTTCCTTCATCCAAGGATTCCTCTCTTGAAGAGGGTGGAGAAGAACCAGGTGGGAATGGTGGGAGACCAGAATCCCAACACCAATAATTAGTTCTTTAGAAGGATCAATGATATTACCGCCCAATGTGTTATCAAGAAAACCAGTGTCAAGAGGTTTTTCTTGCAAATTGAACAAATCAAGGGTTTGATTTAGTTATTTACTAGGTTGTCTGATTCGGGACAAAGCACTTTGAGTTCTCAAAATCGACTAGCGAACAATTTCATGTACATCAATCCCTTGAGGAACTCATGTCACTGGCTCGACGAGAATGTCAATAGTAGTTTCTGAGGTAGTAGTTGGGTAAAGTGTAACGTTAGGGTCTGAGTGACTATGCGTTACGACAGGAGAACGATTGTTTGGGGGAGTCCTATGGCCTCCTCGTGCCATCAATGACTTCCAGGCTCTCCTTCTAGCGCCATTTGTTGACGGGAATTTATGACACACCGTCAATGGGGAGGGAAGATCCGGACCGGGGTTGTCTATTTAACCCAAGTCATTTGGGATAATCGACCCTGCCGGGTTTTATGGATCAGTTAGGCAACTAGGATTCTAAAATAAATAAAAGGTGTAAACTAAATAAATGTATAATTCTATCAATCAAAAAATTAATACGATTTTTTTACTAATAGTAGTATTATATACAATGAATATATACAATTACAAGGTTTAAATAAAGCCTTGTGAAAATGATTGTCTTCAACTAATGGATTAAAACAAGATGCAAAATAATGAAGAAATATTGTTTTATACTATAAATGAAGAAATAATAAACAATGAGTGAATAAGATTATAAATGATATAACATTAATGGACAAAGCATTTAACGTTTAAATGATGTAATCCTTATTCATTTGTACATCAAAAAATCAAATAAAATATAAACTAACTAACCTGACTTTGATCAGTAGTACTAAGCTAGATTTGTTTTTATGTATGTGTATAAGTTCCACTAAACCTGTGTCAAGTATAAATATATGACGAAAGAAAGAACGATACTTCCTGAAAAAAGTCAAGTAAGTCTTTTATATTCTGGAATAAGTCTACGATGACAGAAAGAGAAATTGATTTTATCTCATGTGACTTTAAAATGTCCAATAACTGAAAATGAAAAAAACTCCAACTCTCAACAAATGGTATTACCAACTACCCAACATTAGATGTAAACTCAAAATGCATAGATAGATGATCATTAAGAGATATCAATAGAACCAAAATATAATGAAATATGTAAATAACAACATAACATGAAAAGTTATATGCAGAATAGTCTAAAGCTAGTTCAATACAAATAAAATTTAACATCCATAAATTACATGAGAAACAATAATAACATTTTACAGTCTACAAAAGGAAGAAAGCTAAAGAGTAAACTGTATCCCATATAGTTTCAGAAAAATAAGTCCATCATATGGTCCAAGAGGAATTTCCCATATTACTAGACAAGCAATGCTATTTTAAAAAGTTTCTAATATGTTCCTCATATCATGCAAGATAGAAACATGTCCTTTTTTTAATAAGATTTTACTAAAACAAAATGATCAAAAAGATAATTCTGTTGAAATCTTACAATCCAAAATAGCTACATCATTAAAACATTGTTTTAAAAAAAAAAAAAAAATTACAAGTCCATTATATACCCAACTTTTTACTCATTCCATTAATCATTGCACATTGACCTATTGTTCACCTGAGACAAAAAACGAAATCTAATTTAGACAATAATCAAATAAATAATTTAAAAGACAAGCTACAAAATCTTTGATTCTATAGCAGGTCTAAATAAAAACAAAATAAAAAAAAATTTATTTGTTATCCAAACAAAATCAAATCGTGAATTACAAGAAAACTATTTACCAATTAGAAATTTGAAAGAGAAACATTAGACAAATCTGAGTTTATAATAGCATTGAAACCGGTGGATTTTTTAATAACCACATTTCCTGATCTCTTGAAACGCTTGTTGGATCTGTGTGAATTCGATCGAATGCAATCTATGAGATCATCATTTTCCCTTTCAAGAACTGAGTTCTAAGTAATCACTTGATTCAACTGTGCCTGTAGGTAAGGAATATCTCGATAGTATCTTTTGATCTAGTAAAAACAATTCTCACAATACACCGGTTCTAGATTTGGTAATGGGCGAATCTGATTTGTAGTGGGAGATTTACCATGTTCCATGATCCTTTTGAGATTGTACTGAATACCTGAGAAACATTCTTGTTCCTTTAAAAAACTAGGTAAATTGGACACGAAATCATACTGAGGTACATCAATGCTAGTACCATCAACAAAAACCCGGTCTTCAACATCAATAATAGGGATAGGTTTTTCACGATTGTGATGTCGATTCCTGACCATTCCAGAAAGGTGTCGGATGGATATTTTGTTCTTGAAATCAAAATCTGGAACCCTCTGAGTTTTAATTCTGCCTTGTTTCTTAGTTTTAATTTTATTTAAATCAACCACATCTTGCCCAGGCTTAGGAAGAACAAGGACTTTGTTCTTCAATTTACCCAACACATCTTCTAGGGATTTTCTAGGAACAAAATCGCACCTCTCGTGTGTTCCTATGGGCGATTTATGAAAATAAACAAAGATTCCAGTAAGTGACACAGAGTCTTTGTGAAATTCGACATGAAGGTTTCTTAGAGAATGAATCGATGGGCAAGGGCTGGTGGGCTCATCAAAATGCAGGGGTGACTCGATAACGGTTTTAGGTGTGAGTGGAGCGAAACCATTCCAATCCATGAAATATTTCCAGTTATCCCCAACCTTTGACAATTGTGAAATGACCGAAATTCGAATCAGGCCATGGTGAAAAGGGTTGGACTGTGCATTAAGGTTTTGCCTCTGGTAAAATCTAGCCAATTTTTGAAGGCTTTTAAGCAGGTAGAACAACATGTTTAAACCAAACCCTAAGAAACCCATTAGAAAACAAATATGAAACATGAATACTAAACCATATCATCCCTCATAGGTGAAAAATTGTTTGATAATTAACAATAAACCATGCCATCGAGGTTTAAAAAAAACTATGGATGTACCTTTGACATCATATCATGACTTATTGGAAATCAATAATAGGTGACAAGGGATACCTTCGAATTTGAGATTCTTGAACTAACAATCTCCTTCTTGGAATAGACATGTTGCTTCTACAATCAAATCCTGATTGAATTCCAACAGTGAATCATCTATCTTGGACTTAGTACCATTTAAGGTTTGGGAAAAAGCATGAGCGACCTCGAGGTTAAGGACCTCGAATGATTGTATGAACTTAACCCACCCAAAAACCGCAATATCTCCCATAACATTATCGTGGGAGAGAAGGGCATGTGAGCCATTCAGCTCTATCCTTACCACAGGGGCCATGGGTTTGGTCATGATATACCAGCAGGAGTAGCGAAGACGGGTGCATGTTTGAAACCAACCGATATGAAGGATAAGCTTTGCATTTTTGGAGGTGACCTAATAACTAAGACGTTGGGAGAAATCCACCATAGCCACCACTCAGGCTATTGAGTGAATGTTGAACCAGAGGACATGCGTAATTGAGAACCACCTCCTCTAGTGACAACCTAACCCAAAAATGAATCACCACCGTCGAGGCAATGAATGTGAGCTTAATTCATCAGGACGAGGGAGTAATTGTTTCAGAGCATGGCTGACAGTATTGTACAACAACGATTAGACTGTGATATGAAAATATGGGATAGCATTCATATTTCAAGTTATATCAAAGTTTTAGTTTCATGAGCGATCGTGGAGATGGTAGGTAATAATCAAAACTACAAAAGTATAAAACGACTAAGGCATACACCTAAGGTGATAAACTCATATGATAATGGTAAGGAAACCATTCACAAAACTATAATCTCAATATACTCTAAGGTTCTTAATATCATTAGGTGTTTTTAGGTACTCATCCAATTTCACATAGAGAAGCTTTAGAATTTGTATGATGTGTTCAGACCAATCTTGTTTCAATTTCATGCTTAAACAATCATGAAATTCAAAGAAGAATAAACGAGAGATGTATTGAAATAAATAAACTCAAAAACACACAACCAATCAAGCAATTTGTTCAAAACAAAAATCATAATCGAAGTCTTCGTAGACACAAAGAGACAACTATTAAAATTTTTATTTCATTAAAACTATGTTTTAAATATCGATGAAAATGAAATGAATATATGGATGCCAAAAAACCCATAATCCCTTAAACAGTAACCCCTAATCGCTTAAACCTTAATCCCTAGACCTCAAATCCCTAAATCACCTAATCCCCAAAGCCCCTATCCACTTAACCCCCAAAAACTCAACAAAATTACTACTTAGGCACATTAGGAGTTAAGTTGGAAGCCAAACTAGAAGCTAAAAAGGAAGCTAATATGGAAGCTAAACTAGAGGCTAAACTGGAAGCTAAACTAGAAGCTACACTGTAAGCTAAACTAGGTGCTAATTGGGGAGCTAACTAGGGCGTTAAATAGGGAGATAAATAGGGAGCTAACTTATGTTCTAACTTGGGAGTTAAATAGGGAGCTAACTTAGGTGCTAACTTGGGAGTTAAATAGGGCGGTAAAATAGGCACTAATGGTTCATATATTAGCACCAACGTGTGTTGCTCAACACAAATAGCGCCCTCCTGATAAATAGAGCCAACTTTAGGAAAAAAAGTGGAGAAAAATACATTAAAACAACCATTGGAAGCGAAAAAGGGAGATAATCATAGGGATTTGTTGTAGTGAGTTAATGGATATCATTAGTATTAGAATTTATCCATATGGTCTACTTGAATGACCATAGGTATGTAAAAGGAATAATTTGAGATTCATTCTATGGTTACTATGGTATTCTTGTATTTCCAAGCCTATTCTTGCCTTTTCATGCCATGCCATGCCTTGCCTTGTCATTCCATGCCATGCCTTGCCTTGTCATGCCATGCCATGCCATGCATTTCCTTTCCATGCCATTCATTTCCTTTCCTTTCCTTTCCATGCCTTTCCATTCCATGCCTTTCCTTTCCTTTCCATGCCATGTCATGCCCTCACATTCCTTTCCTTCACTTGCCTTTCCTTTCCTTCACTCGACTTTCCTTCACTTTCCATAACTTCACTTTCCTTGCCTTGAATTGATATGCCTTCACTTTCCTTCACTTTCCATGCCTTCACTTACCTTCACTTTCCATGCCTTCATTTTCCTTCACTTTCTATGGTATTCTTGTATGTCCATGCCTTTCCTTTCCTTGTCACACCATGACTTTCCTTGCCTTTTCACGCCATTCCATGCCTTCCCTTTCCTTCACTTGCCTTGTTGTTGGCACAGGGTTAGACCCATGGTTCAAAGATACAATAGCGCACCAACAAAACCCTAACTACCAACCCTTTCAGCAACACCTGCGAAGCAGATGAAGTCTCACCCGAGGTAGAGGCAGGGGTGGTTGTAAGACTCAGATGTATCCAACCTTAGTTGGGACACCGATCAATGATTACAACACCTTAACAAAGCACTTAGCAGTTACATTTCATCCATAGTTAATAGGTATCTACTTCACAGATAAAACCCTAATTACAGAGCACCACAATTTTCACCTAGATCTAGTCCATTCAAGAACTAAGCACATTCACATAGGTTAGATCTAGAACTCATCCATATTAATAATCATAAAGCATTAACAGATCTATATATCATTCATCTATATCAAAGAAATTAAGCAAGTAAACACATAAACACATCAATAAATCGCACAACGCATAGAAACACAGGATATACATGGTTCACCCCCAGCCTGGGGCTACGTCCACCAACTCTTCTTCTCTTTTATTATCTTCGGTCAATCAGCTACATGCATAGATCCACAAGATCCTACTCTCCATAGGACAGGAGATCTATGCACACCTCACCAGATCCTCCTTCCCCAAGCCAGGTTACAGCACAAAGCTTCTACTCAATCTCTTACAGTCACTTACACTTAGCCTTGCAAGTCTCACACAACATGCACAAAGCATGTACACTATCACTTGCACTTAGCACTTGGTATCACACACTTATTCCTTTTCACTTATCTTACACACACACACACATACTTACATTGCCTAGATTTCTATTTATACATTACAACAGAGGCCTAAACATGGGTAAACCCATGGGCCGATATACCCATACCCATTACATAATCCTTAAACCCAAAAGGCCCTATAAAGGGGTCGAGATCCCGCGATCTCTGCTTTGACTTATGCTCCACCTTCAAAATCCTGTCGAATCCCAAAAGTAGTTCAAACCTGACGAAGGATCCTCAAAACTTGGTCAAGGGCCAACAGGCCCCCAACACTCAACTATGACTCATCCTGAGTCACTTTGGTCTGGGTATCTCTTCCTCGAAAGCCTCACTCTTGGCTTGAGATTATTCAACCTGTTGTTGTGCCACGACCTCCTGTTTGGTGAACTCTTGGATTACTGCTTTGTTGACAGGTCCCTCTAAGCATTGTTCATCTGCAGTGATGACATGCTCCAGTTTTGTTCCTCTGCCTTCAATCTCTACGAATAGTTGGCAAGCCTTGTCCTGAATTGGTTGGAGTCTCTAGGTCACTTTCATTACTTTGATCTGAATGGTGTGCCCTTGTTGTTGGGATTGTGTTATTCTTGGGATCTCTTCATCCTTTCGACTGCTGACAGGGGATTCAACTGCACCTGTACTATTTTTGCTTGCTACTTTGCCTCCTGGAGCTATGACTTCAGCTCCTTTAATTCATAATCCTCAGTGAGTTGTTCATAATTCTAGGCACTGTGATCACTTAGTTGTTTACATTCAATGATGAGGGCCTTGATTCTTTCAACTGCACTTCAAGCAATTTCTTCTCTTTGATATCGTACATCCGACAGAGTGTTGGGCACTGTTTGGAGCTCTAAGTCTACTATTCTTTGTTGTAGCTACTAGATAGCTTCTACGAGCTGTGCTACTTGATGCTCCACTCGGTCTTTTGCCTTTGGCTCTAATCCTATCATAGAACGAAGTGCTATATCAACTACTTATTTGACTCCCAACTATTCTGTGAGCAACTGTTCTTTTTCTTGCTTGGCCTGCACTCTTTCTTTTTAAAAATTGGCATGAAGGTCCTCTTTCTCCTTTTGTGCAACCCGATGTTTCTCTACCATTTCCTATTGTGCTTTATTCAGGGCCATTATGGCCTATTCTTTCTCTTCTTGCGCTTGACGAAGGTGGGCTTCGGTCGCATCAGCTAGTCCGTGGAGTTGGGTAGTCTCATCTCCCAACTCTGGTTCTTCTGATGGTGGAGATGCAGTGGATACTGCGCAGCTAGAGTGAAGGGCCTATTCTACCCATCTCAGCTCTATCATGATTCTATCATACAAGGCTTCTTGCTTGGCTTCTTTGTTCTGCAAAATGTCCTGCAAAGCTTCTGATACGGCTACGATGATGAAATTGAAGTTATCAATCGTGAGTACAGTTTGAAGCTTCGACTTGCTTGCTTTGGATTTCTTCCGCGATGTAGGTTTCATGGGGGAAACATTTCTTTTCTTCGATGGATCTGCATCATCAAGGGGGTTCCATGGCGGGGTTACTTTTCCTTGCTCTGGCTTATCTTCTTCCCCTACTTTTTCTTCTTTCTCCTCTTTGTCCACCTCGTCACCTTCTCCTCTGCCAGTTGAATCTGAGGTAGTCTCTTATGAGGCGCTACTCAGTTCTTGTACATGTTTGTTCTTCTTTATTCTACTACTGTTGGGTGTATTATACTCCTCGTGGGTAACTACTAGGGTTCCAATGAGATTTGGGTCAGACAATTCTACCTTAGCGATTGGTATAAGGAACTCTGCGGGCCATTCCTTAGTGATTTATTCTAGGTCCTCCTCGGTGAGATTATAGTATGATTGAATTTCTTCTTTATTCTCATTTGTGTGCGTGGTGATATATAAGAAATGATTATCTGCGCAAAACTTCATAAGGGGTCTGAACCTATCCAGAGTGTTTGGCGTCATCCGGGGGAACGATTCAATAGCCTTTTTTAGTTGTAGGTAGTAGGTATGGAATACTGCGTTCGACTGCCACTTTTTTCCCAGGTCTCTCGAGTACCAGAGCGTGGTGAACTTCGTAGAAAGTGGTTCGAATGGCTCAATGTCCAGGAAGGTCGCACCTTCCAGCATCTACCAAGTTGTAAACGTGATTAGGATCAGTAGCCAGCTAAAGTGGAACTTGTAGCCTTGATCCTGAGCTTCACGACAATCAAATTCTAGTTGGTTAACTAAGTACTTTGCCCAGTTCATCTGTAATCCCTCCATGCACTTTCCTGCGAGGTCAACCACAAAACCTGTGACCTGCATGGGTCTGTTCTTTCAGACTATCTTACCAACAATCAACTAGAAATCAAGGCACACTGCACCATTCTAAATGGAGGCTACCTTGTATCCTCGCGTCCCCTTCTCTACATCGCCATAGATGTATTTAATCTTCTGTACAAGGGCGCAATCTGCAGCCTTCCCTGGGTATAAGTCCTTTGGGTCAAGTCCCTGCATGCTCAATTTGTTGATCCTATGGATCAGCACCGAATCGATGGTAATACGCCTGTCTAACCATAAATAACCATCGTGGAAGCATGAAAACAGGATTTTAACACATGCGTTAACTTCCTGGTGCCTTCCAAAGTGTGGAATTTTCATGACATTAAGGATAGTGGATTGTGCGATGTTCATGTTCCATGGATGGGGAATGATCTTAGATCTCTTTCCCTTCATCTTATTCAATTACTTGTGAGGTGCGAGCATGTCGTAGATCTTTCGGTCCCCTATATTATAGTCATTGGGATTTAAGGTTGGAATCCTCTCCAAATGTGGTCTGACTGTGCGTATCCCATTCGGGAGGTATGCCATGATGACTGTGTATTGGAAGTCCTTCAGGACACTGTCACAATTCACTGTGCCGGCTAGAGGTGGGATGTAATTGGGAGGAACAGATAGGATTAAATTCACATTCGCTAAGTCATCTCTGTGCTTGCTTATTTTCTCATCCGCAACGCGGGCTAGTCTGGATCTGCGAGCAATTGATGAGGAGGCTTGCACTCCTCGCGTCGATAAATCTTGAGCTCCTGTGGACATCACTCTCTCTTCCATAAGGTCAATTAGAACTTCTTCGACGGATTTCTCTGCGGCGCTAAGCTCATCTGACATACACGCTTAGATCGGATAACTCAAGTGGATGAATGAATGCTCAAAGCAATGGAACAGGCGTCGATATCAATAAACACAACACGGTAGAAATGAGTTCTCTTGTTGGATTAGATACAATTCGCAAAAGTGTTCTCAGTGAAACAGTCGACGGAATAAGTATACAACGATGTAACGTATCTTCTCCAATGGACAAGAGGCCTTTATTAATGCAGTTATGTCTATTACGGCGCAGTCCCAATGGTCCAATGGTAAGATTTCTAGTTATAGCTATTATTCTAACCGTTTGGGGCGTCGGGGTAATGGTTATAATTATTTCAATGACTATATTGCTCCGCCATGGTGAAGTGTCATGTTGTGCTATTCTGATATCCCAACGAATTTCCATTTTTTCAAACCTTCCCTCTGCGAAGTTCCCTCTGGGACCTTCTGTAACTTTTCTATCTTTTCTCTCTTCTTACTGAGTTTTCTAGCCTTCTTCCCGGTGATATTCTTCTTGGTATTCCTTTTTCCATTCTGATTCTTATCTCCTTTTGGTATAGTAACTTCGCATTGTTGAGATTCTTCCGTAGGGTTCAAGGGAAATACTTCTTCTCTATCTGGCGTAGGTGCTTCATTCTTCTGTGGATCTTCTTGTGTTCATTCAACTTCAACATCCAAGTTTCTATTTTTAAATAGCTTCGATTTGTTCTCTTGTTCTTAAATCAAGTGTGTTATCCTCCTAGTCATGAAATCTTTTAATTCTTGCTTCTTTTGTTCTAAGGATTCCTCTTCTTTTCTTCTGGTCTGATTTCTCTCAATCCGGGGTTTTCCTAATAACATAGAAAATGGGGCATTGTTCTAAATAAATTTAAAAACCTCAAAATCTTCCTCTGTAATGGTTCCATGAGCTCTCATAACTATCTGGGTGATTCTTCCACATAGGGTTATCATCTTTCCTCTAAATAATCATATTCCTCCTAATGAAGGAATCATAGCAGGATTTCCTAAAATTTCCCATATTCTTTCTCTCATAATATTCACCCGTGTTTCCTCATCTAGAACATAGTCTATGTCGAGGTCTCCTATTCTTGTTTTTATGCACTCTTTTTCTTTAAAGATCTCTAATAAGTTGATATTTCGATGATCATTCAGGGTTTCTTTCATTTGCAGTAATATAGTCTCTGATTCTTTCTGGCGTTTTGTCGTGGTATTAGTTTCTTGATCTTCCTCGGGGTTTTCTTGTCTCATATTCATTCTTTCAACCTTAGCAATCATTCTAAGGAAATCCAAAACTTCACGATCCATAGCTTGACAACAAAGACAACTAGGTCTTCTACCAGGGCATTCCTTGACAAGATGTCCCAGTCTTCTGCAATTATAACAAATATTTAATCTTATTTTTCTTTGAAATGATCCCCAACCTTTCCTGTACTGCGCACTAGGATCATAGTAGCTAACCTGCAAAAATTTCTTTCTAGGTTCCAGCATCCATTTGTTATTCCAAACATTCTTTCAATGCATAGGAATAACATATCTTTCATTATTTTTGGTAGATCTACTCATATCAAACGTTCTTTCATATAGATGTTCCCTACTTTTCAATCTAGGAAAAAATTTATCAAACATACCTAGATCCATACTTTTGAAACAAAAATTTCCACTTATCTTTCCTTGTTTCAATCAAAACTTTTCACTGTTCTTACCTTTAACAAAGCACAAAACCTTCGGATCTTACCTCTTTTATTCATATCTGACTTTTCTTCTTAGCACATAGCTTCACAATTTAAGTAGACTACTGCATACTAAAGCAACAGATCTACGCATAGATCTTTCTTTTCTTCAGTTCCCAGCAATCACAGTTTCAGGTCCTGGCAATGGAACCATTTGTTGGCACAGGGGTAGACCCAGGGTTCAATGCTACAACAACGCACCAACAAAACCCTAACTACCAGCCCTTTCAGAAACACCTATGATGCAAATGAAGTCTCACCCAAGGTAGAGGCAGGGGTGGTTGCAGGACTCAGATGTCTGCAACCTTAGTTGGGACACCGATTAGTGATTACAACACCTTAACAAAGCACTTAGTAGTTACGGTTCATCAGTATTTAATCAGTATCTACTTCGCAGATAAAACCCTAATTACAAAGCAGTTTTCACCCAGATATAGTCCACTCAAGCACTAAGCACATTCACATAGGTTAGATCTAGCATTCATCCATATTATTAAGCAAAAATCATTAACAGATCTATCTATCATTCATCTATATCAAAGGACTTAAGCAAGTAAACACATAAACACATCAATACATTACACAAAGTATAGCAAAACAGGATATATGTGGTTCACCCCCAGCCTAGGGCTACATCCACCAACTCTTCTTCTATTTTATTATCTTCAGTCAATCAGCTACATGCACAGAGCCACAAGATCCCACTCTGCATAGGACAAGAGATCTGCGCACACCTCACCAGATCCTCCTTCCCCAAGCTAGGTTACAGCACAAAGCTTCTACTCAATCTCTTACAGTCACTTTCACTTAACCTTGCAAGTCTCACACAACATGTACACTATCACTTGCACTTAGCACTTGGTATCACACACTTATGCCTTTGAACTTAGCACACACACACACACTTACTTACATTGCCTAGATTTCTATTTATACATTACAAAAGAGGCCTAAACATGGGTAAACCTATGGGCCAGTATCCCCATACCTGTTACATTATCCCAAAAACCAAAAGGCCCTAGAAAGGGGTTGATATCCTATGATATCTGCTTTGACTTGCGCTCCACCTTAGACAGCCTGTCGAAGTCCCAAAAGTAGGTCAAACCTGACCAAGGATCCTCAAAACTTGGTCAAGGGCCAACACTTGCCTTTCAATTCCATGCCATGCCTTCACTTTCCTTTCCTTCACTTTCCTCGCATCTACTTCATTGTCCATGCCTTCACTTTCCTTACCTTCACTTTCCATGCCTTCACTTTCCTTTCCTTCACTTTCCATGCCTTCACTTTCCTTGCATTTCCTTCACTTTCCTTTCCTTTACTTGCCTTTCCTTGCTTTCATTTTCCATTTCTTCACTTGCCTTGCCTTGACTGTCCATGCTTTCACTTTCCTTTCCTTCACTTTCCTTTCCTTTCCTTCACTTTCCATACCTTCACTTGCCTTTCCTTTACTTGCCATGCCTTCACTTTCCTTCACTTGCCTTTCCTTTCCTTCACTTGCCATGCCTTCACTTGCCTTTCCTTCACTTTCCATTCCTTCACTACCCTTCACTTGAATTCACTTTCCATGCCTTCACTTTCCTTCACTTTATATGGTATTCTTTTATTTCCATGCCTTTCCTTGTCTTGTCACGCCATGCCATGCCATTCCTTTCCTTTCCATGTCATTCCTTTCCATGCCATGCCTTGCATTTCCTTCACTTTCCTTTCTTCTCGATTTCCTTTCCATTCCTTGCCTTTCTTTACATGCCTTCACTTTCCTTTCTTTAACTTTTCTTCCCTTGCCTTCACTTTCCTTGTCTTCACTTTCCATGCCTTTACTTTCCTTTCCTTCACTTTCCATGCCTTCACTTGCCTTTCCTTTCCTTCACTTGCCTTGTCTTGCCTTCACTTTTCATGCCTTCATTTTCCTTGAATTCACTTTCCATGCCTTCACTTGCCTTGCATTGCCTTCACTTTCCTTGTCTTCACTTTCCTTTCCTTCACTTTTCTTGTCTTGCCTTCACTTTCCATTCTTTCACTTTCCATGCCTTCTCTTTCCTTCACTTTCCTTCACTTTCCATGTCTTCCATTCCCTTCACTTTCTATGGTATTCTTGTATTTCCATTCCTTACCTTGTCTTGTCACACCATGCCTTTCCTTGCCTTATCACGCCATGCCTTTCCTTGCCTTATCACGCCATGCCATGCCATGCCTTGAATTTCCTTCACGTGCCTTGCCATCACTTTCCATTCCTTCACTTTCCTTTCCTTTCCTTCACTTTCATTTCCTTGCCTTCACTTGTCGTGCCTTCACTTTCCTTGACTTCAATTTCCATGTATTCACTTGCCTTGCCTTCACTTTCCTTTCCTTTCCTTTCCTTTCCATTCCTTTCCTTTCCTTTCCTTTCCATGCCTTTACTTTCCATGCCATTCCATGCCATGCCATGCCATGCCTTCCCTTGCCTTCACTTTCCTTTCCTTGTCTTGCCTTGCCATTCCTTTCCTTTCCTTGTCATGCCTTTCCTTTCCTTGTCATGCCTTGCCTTTCCATGCCATGCCATGTCATGACTTGTCAAGCCATGCATTTCCTTTACTTTCATTTCCTTTCCATGTCTTTTCATTCCTTTCCTTTCCATTCCTGTCCTTTCCTTTCCTTTCCTTACCTTTCCATTCCTTTCCTCTCCTTACCATGTCATGACATGCCATGCCTTTCCATGCCATGTCTTTCCTTTCCATTCCTTTCCTTACCTTTCCATTCCTTTCCTCTCCTTACCATTTCATGATATGCCATGCCTTTCCATGCCATGCCATGTCATGATTTGTCAAGCCATGCATTTCCTTTACTTGCATTTCCTTTCCATGTCTTTTCATTCCTTGCCTTTCCATTCCTTTCCTTTCCTTTCCTTTCCTTACCTTTCCATTCCTTTCCTGTCCTTACCATGTCATGACATTCCATGCCTTTCCATGCCATGTCTTTCCTTCACTTGCCTTGCCTTAGCATGCCTTTCCATTCCTTGCTTTTACTTTCCATGCCTTTCCATGCCTTTCCTTGCCTTTTCATTCCTTTCTTTTCCTTTCCATGCCATACCATGCCTTTCCATGCCATGCCTTGCCTTGTCTTGTCATGCCTTGCCTCGTCTTCCCTTGCCTTTCCATGCCTTCACATTCCATGACTTGTCATGCCATGCCTTCACTTGCCATGCCTTCACTTTTCGATCCTTTCCATACCTTCACTTTCCATGCCATGTCTAGACTAACAAGGTGTTAAATTGTCAAACATATGTAATAAGAACTGAAAAAAGACCCTTGTGCCAGAGATACTCCAAAAAATGGTTTTTCGGTCAACAGAATGACATCAGAGGGGACCCACTAGCTGAAAATCATTGCTCTGGATCCAATTCAACTGATGATTCATCCATCCAAGTCTTGGTTTGATTTTTATCATGAGTTGCAACTTGCCTCCTCAAGTCATTCAGGGACATGCGACCAATTTGGTCTATGGGAATAAAATCCAAAGTTTGCAGCATAACAAAGTTATGTAAGCTCCCACAAGTTTAATTGGCTAAGGACCACACAACTACACTACCCAAAAATTCCTGACACGTTGTTCTTGAAAATTGACCTCCTCTTTAGAAATTGCACTATGCCTCATTGAGAAAACCCCTAGTGGAAAAGATACTCCAAAAATTAGTTTTCTGGTCAATGGAATGGCAGTAAAGGGACCCCACTAGCTGAAATCCAATGTTGTGTATCTTATGAAATTGACGGTTCATCTATTCGAGTCCTGGTTTGAGTTTTATCACGAGTTGCAGCGTACCTCCTCAAGCCATTCACAGACATGTGTCCAATTTGGTTCGGGGGCATAAAATCCAAAATGAGAAACATAATAGAATTTTGTAAGCTCCCTAGAGTCTGTTTACCCAAGGCCCATGTGACTACACTACCCACAAACGCCCAACACAATGTTCTTAAAAATCGACCTCCTCTTCAAAAATTGCACTATGCCTCATTGAGAAAAACCCTAGTGCTGGAGATACTCCAACAAACAGTTTTCCAACCGACAGAATGCAGCAGAGGGGCCCCACTAGCTGAAACTTGGTGCTTCATATGTAATTCAATTGACGGTTCATCCATCCTAGTCCCAATTTGAGTTTTATCACAAGTTGAAACTTGTCTCCTGAAGTCATTCAGGTACATGTGGCCAATTTGGTCCGGGCGCATAAAATAAAAATCGAGCAACATAACAGACTTTCGTAAGCTCCTGCAATTTTTTTTAGCCAAGGGCCATGTGACTACAATACCCACAAATGTCGACATAGTGTTCCTGAAAATAGACCTCCTCTTCATAAATTGCACTATGCCTCATTGATCAAAACCCTAGTGATGGAGATACTCCAACAAATGGTTTTATGTTCGATGGAATGACAACGAAGGAGCCCCACTAGTTGAAACTCGGTGCTCCATATCCAATGCAAATGATGATTTTCCCATCCGAGTCCCATTTTTAGTTTTATCGCGAGTTGCAACTCGTTTCCTCAACCCATTCAGGGACATGTGGCCAATTTGGTCTGGGGCAATAAAATTCAAACCGAGAAGCATAACAGAGTTCCAGAAGCTCTGACAAGTCTATTTGGCCAAGGCCCATGCGAGTACACTACCCAAAAATTCCTTACACAATGTTCTTGAAAATCAACCTCCTCTTCAGAAATTGCATTATACCTCATTGAGAAAAACCCTAGTGCAGGAGATACTCCAACAAATGGTTTTTTGATCGATGAAATGACAACGAAGGGGCCCGACTAGCTGAAACTTGGTGCTTCGGAACCAATGCAACTGATGTTTCATCCATCCGAGTCCCAGTTTGAGTTTTATCACGAGTTGTAACTTGTCTTGTCAATCCATTCAGGACATGCAGTGAATTTGGTCTGGATGCATAAAATCCAAACCTTGTAGCATAACAAAGTTTCATAAGATCTCACAAGTTTGTTTGGCCAAGGCACACATGACTACACTACCCAAAAATTATCAACACAATGTTCTTGAAAATTGACCTCCTCTTCAGAAATTGCACTATGCCTCATTGAGCAAAAATCTAGTGCCAAAGATACTCCAACAAGCAGTTTTTTAGTTGACAGAGTGACAACAAAGGGACCTCACTAGCTGAATCCAAGTTCTTTAGATCCAATGCAACTAACAGTTCTCCCATCCAAGTCTCGTTTTGAGTTTTATCACGAGTTGCAACTTGCCTCCTCAATCCATTCAGGGACATGTTGGTATGTAAATGCAAGTAAAGGCAATAAAATGCAAGGAAAGGAAAATCAAGGCAAGGTAAGGCAATCAAATGTAATACACGACAAGACTAAGCATGGAATAACATTGCAAGGCAAGGCAAGGTCTAGCTCTAGGTGTAGGTGTAGGTCTATGTAAATCCTATTAATTATGATAATCCATGTTTGACAACTATGAAGATACCTTAGATATATGAATAAAGAGAGCTTATGTTATGACATTGAAATTCTCATGCAAGTATTTTTATCTAAGATATATGGGATAGGAAGTTGTATAATTACATCCTTAATGAATCCTTTAATTGTAATTTTTATGTATTAAACTTGTTCATTTAGTAAAAGTATTATTTATGTATTAAACTTGTTCATTTACGTTTTAAACTTGTTCATTTAGGCAAGGCATGGCATGGCATGCAATTGCAAGTGAAGGTAAGGCAAGGTTTGGCATGGGATGGCAGGGTAGGGCAGGGCATGGCATGGAAAGGAAAGGTAAGTGAAGGTAAGGTAAGGTGTGGCATGGCATGGCATGGCATGCCAGGGCATGGAAAGGAAAGGCATGGAAAGTGAAGGAAAGAAAAGGTATGACATGACATGGCAAGGCATGATATGGAAAGGCATGGCATGGCATGGAATGGAAAGGTAGGTCATGGAAAGTGAAGGCAATGTAAGGCATGACATGGCATGGCATGGAAAGGAAATGCATGCAAAGGTATGACATGGAAAGTGAAGGTAAGGAAATGCATGGCATGACATAGAAAGGAAAGGCATGGAAAGTGAAGTAAATACAAGTCATGGCATGGAAAGGCAAGGCATGTCATACCTTTCCTTCACTTGCCTTTCCTTCACTTTGCTTTCCTTGACTTCCCTTCAAGGTATGGCATACCTTACCTTCAAGGCATGGTATAACATGCCAAGGATACCATACAATACCATAACATACCAATGCAAGCCATACCATGGAAAGGAAAAGAATACTATACCATACCATACCATACCATGGCAAGGCAAGGCAAGGTAAGGCATACCATACCACAGAAAGACAATGCAATGTAAGGAATACCATACCATACCATACCATGGCTTGCCAAGGCAAGGCAAGGCATACCATACCATCCCAGACCATACCATACCATGGAAAGGAAAGGTGAGGCATACCATACCATACCATGCCATACTATGGAAAGGTAAGGCAAGGCAAGGCAAGGCATGACATTCCATACCATACTATACCATACCATACCATGGCAAGGCAAGGAAACTCATACCATACCATACCATACCATACCATGCCTTGGAAAGGCAATGCAAACCATACCATACCATACCATACCATGCCATGCCAAGGATACCATACCATACCATACCAAGGAAAGGAAAGGAAATGCATGCAAAGGAAAGGCATGGAAAGAAATGACATGCAAAGGCAAGGAATCAAATGGCATGGCATGGCATGACATGGCATGGAAAGACAAGGCATGGAAAGTAAAGGCATGGCATAGCATGGCAATCGAAGGAAAGACAGGGCATGACATGGAAATGAAAGGAATGGCATGGAAAGTCATGGCATAGCAAGGAAAGTCATGGAATGGAATGGCATGGAAAGGAAAGGAAATGCAAGGCATGGAATGGCAAGGAAAGGAAATGAAAGGCATCACATGGCATGGCATGGCAAGGAAAGGCATGGCAAGGCAAGGCATGGAAAGGCAAGGCATGGAAACGCATGGAAATAGAAGGAAAGACATGGAATGGCATGGCAAGGCATGGAAATGCATGGAAATAGAAGGCAAGGCATGGCATGGAATGGGAAGGAAATGGATGAAATGAAAATTCATGGCATGGAAAGGCAAGGCATGGAAAGGAAAGTAAATTAAAGGAATAGCCCGGCATGACATGGCATGGAAAGGAAAGGAAATGCATGACATGGAAAGGAAAGGCAATGAAAGGCATGGAAAGGAAAGGAAATGAAAAACATGCAAAGGAAATGCATGGCATGGCATGACATGGAAAGGAAATGTAAGGGAAGGAAATGTAAGGCATGTCATGGCATGGAAAAGAAAGGAAATGCAAGGCAAGGCAAGTCATGGAATGGAAAGGAATGACATGGAATGGGAAGACAAGGAATGGCATGGAAAGACATGGCATTGCAAGGAATTGCAAGGCATGGAATGACAAGGCATGCAAATTCAAGGAATGCCATGGCATGGAATGGAAAGGAAAGGAAAGGAAAGGCATGGAAATGGCATGCCATGGCATGGATTGGAAAGGCATAGCAATGGCATGGGAATGGAATAAAATGGCATGACAATGGCATGACATGTCTTGGAAAGGAATAAAAATGGCATGGAAATGGCATGCCATGGAAAGGAATGGAAATGGAATGGAAATGACATGGAAATGGCATGCCATGGAATGACTTGGCCAATCATGACAATTTCATGGAAATGGCATGGCATCAACATGTTTGTAGGATTGGGTTTGGGAGGTGCCTTTCTCTCCTTGTGTTCTCTAACCCAAAAATTGGGTAGGGATGTGAAATAAACTCTCATAGATGGTGAAGGGAAAAGAATAATAGTTTCAAGTCTCCCTGGAGGAATTTTGGTAGCATTTCATTACTTTCTATGGTGTGTCATGAAATCTGACCTCAAAGCCTTTATTTGTAGGTGGAAAATGATACCCATTCTAAGATATAGTTTCCATGTGAACTCTCTCATTCTATTGATCAAAATAAATAATTTTAGTGGACATCAATGAAGACTGAATAAATGTTATTAATAATTGACGGGTTTAACAAAATTTACATATACCCACTACACAATCTAAACAGACATGAGTACATTAATGAGTCATTGACTAGTATTTTTGGAATTTATGAAGCGTTACACATAAATCAAATGATTTTATATATGTCATGCATAGAAAGAGGGGAATAATATGTGTTCCCTAGAAAATGGTCAAATTATGGATTGAATAAACTAAAAAACTAACAACTAGGCTTCACAAAGGAATGTCAAGGGAAGACTAGGGTCAATGTTTTGTCCTAAGGAGACTAGGAATACTAGGACTTATACCTAGAGGAGAAAAGAAATATTGTTATCATGTATCGCTGGTAAGACAAGAAGTTGGTGTTTTGTCGCATATGAAAACCCTAGTGCTACCTAATGTGATTGTTATTGAGAAGATAGAGGGAGTTTATCTTTTACAAGTGTGGGATAGAAATGTAGGTTCCAAAAAAGAGTGAGCTATTGGCCAATGTTATATTATGGTTTCCATCACTAGGGTTTGAAGAGCTCGACTTGTAACAACCCCTGATAAGATATTGGTAGGTGCATAAACTTCATATTATAAATATATACAAAGTGTTTGGGTTGTCCAAATGTTGTGTACTTGCATAATTGAATTTTAGATTATGTCATCTTCGTAATTGAGTAATTCTAGTACTAGTTATGGAGGTTAATTTGACACAACATTGAGCTGATATTGTTAAGTGATTTACAATTCTATAGAAGATAAATGAGAAAAATTATTTCTATAATAAATTATTGTAATATGCCATTTTTTAGGTCACAATATTTTCAAGTGAGAATTATTTGAGTGTGGATTGTCATTGTAGTTAGATGGAGATAATTCAAGAGGTAGTCCATATTGTTGGTTGTGAGTTACAATATGGATATCCACAACATTCATGAAAAAAATTCAGAAGGAATGATCTATAGATGATGTAGAGATACATGGTTGATTAGGAAACTATGCTAATTGAGAACCATTAATTGCTTATGGATTTAGCACTTAGAAATATTTTCCACCATAATATATTCCTTAATGCGTAATGAAATTATTTTTAATCACTTTAGGAAAAAAAACAAGGGATTAATACACATAAAATCCATACACTTTGGAATTCAAACACTTTGAAATT
>JZKD02S2093500.1:28849-46049 GCA_000966675.3 Picea glauca | reverse complement strand
CTGCCAATATAATATAATATCCCCTTCCCACCCGTCTTTTTTTGTTTTTTCATAGACAAATGAATGTTATCATACAGAGGAGGAAACAAGTGTCGCAAGTAAGAAAAAATAGTTCCAGCAGTGGAACATACGTATGCTCAATGTAGGGAACTGCATGTGGGAGATGGACACTCGGGGGAATGTTCCATCTTAGTATAGGGTGTCAAATTATGAAGGATATAAACAAGGCTTTGCTTGGTTGAGGATGAAAAATTGTTGAGGAAAATAGTTTATAATGCAAAGCGAGAACCGACTATAGGCTCAATACTACAAGCAAGGGCATGAGATGTAATCACAACTTAACGCCAAAAATTGTCCTTTTTTATGTCTTTTAGTCTACTTGATGTGAAAAAGGGATAAACTTGTGCCAAATAGACATATTTTCAAAACCAATTTACAAGTGTGAAAGAGACAAGTTCACTCGGCAATCTTTTCGCTTTTTCATGACGAGTCAGAAAAGATCTTAACTAAGACTCATGACCTTTAAAGTATAATTTAACGAGTGTGAAAGGGACAAATCACTCGGAAATATTTTCTCTTTTTGATAACGAGTTAGAAAAGATATTAACTAAGATTCATGACCTTTCAAGTCCAATTTAACGAGTGTGAAAGGGACAAATCACTCAGCAATCTTTTTGCTTTTTTATAACAAGTCGGAAAAGATATTAACTAAGACTGATGACCTTTCAATTCCAATTTAATGAGTGTGAAAGGGACAAATCACTCGGCCATATTTTCATTTTTTAAACGATTAGGAAAAGATCTTAAATCAGACTCGTGGATGTTGTTCTAAGCAACATATAACGGGGGAGGCCAAGGCTCCCGTGCAGGATTTCTGTGAAAGGTCAGCAACTTACCAAGAGCTGACACAAGCTTGGGAAAACCCAAAGCTTTCCAAGTCGAGGAGGATAAAATACTTGTAGAGGTTACCTTATCTACAATATATTGAAGAATACCCCTTATCTGGAAGGGTGTAGAAGAAGGAGGTTGAGGCTCTAAAAGATCATTCCAATCAACGGAAACCACCCTGGGACTTGGAGGGAGCATACTTGAAGAGAGTGAAATTCTCCCTAGTGAATAAAGTATAGAAATAGAAATGCTAAGGACATGGTTGAAGGACACATCACCCTCCAAAAGAAGAGCGGGACTGACCAAAGATTGCATCTGCAATGTCACTTCCTTAGGCTTGTCACTCTCTAAGAGAATAGTGGGATATGTCAAATCTTTCATCAGCATGACCACTTCTTCAATCGTTGGTTGAATAGGATGCGAGACAACAAGGTCCAGAGATGCATCACTCCCAAAAATAGGAGTGGTGTCGGTCGAATATTGCATCGACATGACCGTTGGTTGAACATGATGAGAGACAACAAGGTCAAGAGATGCATCAACCCCTAAAGGAAGAGGGGTGTCAGCCAAATATTGCATCAGCATGACCGTTGTATCAACCAAAGAAGGTTGGGAAACCAAAGATGACTCAAAACCCAAAGAGACTCCAAGAAAGGACAACACTTCTTGTACCACAATAGTAGCAGGGCACAAACGAGTAAGGTGATATCCTTTGTAAAGCCTACAAAGGAACTTGGGCTTATGTATTACATGTCTAGGCTTCTCAATCATATGAATGCCCCCAGCATGACTTGTAGTGGCTGGTGGAAAATCCCCAACATGACTGGTAGAGGTTGGTGATGAATCCCAAACATGACTAGCAAAGGTTGGTGATGTATGTGCAGTGTGACTAGTGATGACTAGACTTGTGCCCCCAACATGACTTGTAGCGGTTGGTTGCTAGTGTTCAACATGACTAGCAGAGTTTGCCGACCCATCTCCAACATGACTAACAGAGGTTGGTGATATAATTCGTGTATGTGGTTGACCCTCACAAGAAGCAGTCGAGTAAGGTAGGGTCCAAGGATCGCTAAAATAAGAAGTAAGGAAAGGAATGGACCTCCCGGTTAAAATAGGCCTACTGGTCATGGCATAAACATGATGACTTGGTGCCACGAAGTTGAAAGTACCCATAAGGGAAGAATACATCTCGAAACTGATGTTCTCAATTGTCATCTGAGAACTATCGATCACAGGGATCGATGGTCCAATAGATGTATTATGACTAGTGTATGCAAAGGATAACTGATCGATCATCACGATCTTCCCTTCATGAAGAAAACAAAGAGTATGGAAGACGGGTGACAAGACGAAGATCATAGCATAAGTCCAATTGTGACCTAGTAACAGGTTATAATAGAGAGGTGCATCAACTACCTCTACCTCCACCTCTATCGTCTTCCCACCTAACTGGACCTAAAAGGCAAGGAGAATACCGTGAGGGCGGAAGGAATGACCATCAAAATCAGTCAACATGTTCGATGACTTGGAAAGAGTCAAAGAACCGAGAGCTTTCCAACAGACCATGGAAATCAAACATGTAGAAGTGCCTTCCTCAATAACCGCATGTTTGATGGTATACTTTGAGTACTCCACATGGATTTGGAAAGCCGTGTGGTAAGGTAAGCGAGGCTTAACATATGTGATGTCAAACTTGACAACATTTGAGCCACTAGGTTCTATAGCTCCTAAAACATAGAGTAAGGAATTCCTCTATGAAGGACACATCTGGAGTACCTCGAAAGCCGACATCTCACAAGGGGTTTGACCCAAGTCCTCAACAATAGAGTAATTATGGGTGGCTCTAGCATTTGGATTATGGGTAGAGCGCTTGAGTACTCCTTTCGGAATATGAGGCGATGGCTCTAGTTTCTCAATTTGTAAATTCATCTATGGAGGAGGAGGAGGATATTCTAAACTAGGAATAGCTTGTTTAGAGCTATAATCTTGAGATTGAGTGGCCACATTAACTTTCGCATCGACCATATTGATACATAAATGGTCACCATCTTGCAACTCCTAGTTTTGACCCCCACCAGCCGCATTTCCAGCGTTTGAGGAGCTCAAGGCTAGGTGTTGATTATGTGGGAATGGATTCATCAGCACGACGGGTGATTGAGTTAATAGCCTCAAAACTTCTGAAAGTTTGGGGCATAAATGTGTAAGGTGATCATCTATGCAAATCTTACAGGGAAACTTCACCTTACGTCTTTCTCATTTTCCCTCTCCGGCATTACTACCCGTCTTCTCATTATTATTATTGTCCTTGGGTTTATTACCATTTTTCCCACCCTTACGGTTATTACGTCCTTTCTTTTTATTCCCTCCTAGTTGTTGGTTACCATTTGGGTTAGATGATGATTTCATGGAGTATACATCCATCGACTGAGTGGGATTAGAAGACACAGACGAAGCTGGCCCTCTTGCAAAATGGCTTAAAGAAAACTCTTTCAAATGGTTTGTCACCGAGTCTACGGAATTTACACTGGCGGCACCTACAATGCCATTGGCATGAGGTCCAAAATTTTTCCTAGGTTCGTAAGTTGACTACGGTGTGTCAGGAAGAATATGGTATAACATATCAGACTGAGAATATATCAAATCTAACTATTGGGCTCTAAAGATCGTTTATTCCTCAGTGGTAACCCTAGAAGTAGAAATGTCCTTCGATATAGGAGCGTGTAAAGACTTAATAAACCATTCTAAAAGAAATTTTGGGGGTATAGGGGTATTAATCAACCTCTTCCGCTACGCCACTCCTGGATATGGTCCAAGATATGAGTGGCGGTATCCTGGAGTAAAGTTGACAACAATTCTAGGCCAACATCATAATGAATGGGCAACTAGAAGTGGTTAAGAAAGACCATCACCAACTAACTAAAAGTCCCATATGCCCCCCTAAGTATCTCAATATATTGTTTCACCACAACTTCAATAAGGGTGCGTTGAAATAATATCAATTGAATAGAATTGTCATTAAGGGAATTTGATGATCACCAAAGGTGAAAGGTAGTGACGTGATCACCAGGATCCTCTCCATTCTTACCCTCAAACTTCGGGATGTATGAAGGAATTTTGGTGGGTATGGGGATCCATGTAGGATCGTGACTCATAGGTTCATTCATTAACTTAGACAAATCTGGCAGATTAAGCATGGCCAGAAAAGGGAGACGGGGTTGCGACATCTAGCCCCAACCTCCCAGGAAATATTGTGCTTGCAGATTTGCAGGCTATCTAGGGTTCTGGTAAACACCATGGCCCTATCCGGAATTATAAGGCCCTCCTCCAGGTTGATTCAGATAAGGTTGGTTGGGCATCATTCCAAAAGGAATGTTTTGTTGAGGGTTATAGAAATTTCCCCCAGATGGATTGGATCTAGGTTGGGGGTTGCTCAAAGTATGAAACTGACCTCCTCCGGGTTTGAATCTAGAGGATAGAGGTGGATTCGTTATGCCAAAAGTATTGGTCGGAATCTACGCCAAGGAGGTAGGTTTTTAGGATGGAACTTGAGTTGAAGCTTGTCTTCCAGGTTGGTTTCTCCACCCATAAGTAGGAGGATTGGATCTAGGGTTAAAAGCAGGAACGACTCCCATATTAGGAGCCATTTGAGGGATTTGAGATCCACCAAACGAAAAAGGAGTGTAGGGAGGTGTACTTCCCCCAATCCCAATGCTAGCATTAGGGCCAACAGCTGGGATGTATTTCGGAAACTGTGAAGTGAAGTTGGGCATACCATAAGAAAAGGGACTAGAAGTGTAACACCCCAGGTTTTGAACCTCCATTTTAAATAATGTATTGTTACAATGAAGAGAGGCCTGAGTGTGCAAACAATTATTAAAGGGCCAGTATGCCCGAGAAATGTAATGTTTTGTTTATCATTATTAATAATAAATACATCGTTGGATTCTAGACGGACAAGGACTAGAGTTATAGGGGGCTATGATTCCACAAGAGAGGAGGCTCGAGGGGCTAAGTGTTTATTCCTATTTTAATTACCCCTTTTGTCTAAGGGAAGGGATCAATTACGTGAGCTTCTTGGGGAAGGCCAAGAGGTTCTTTATTTCCCCATGAGGTTACTTAAAACTACCTATGGTCTGATGGGGTGTTCGACTTATGGTTGGTTCGCTAATTCCATGTGCATTCTCTCATTCTTTCCCATGCATGCACTTACCCATTCATTGGTCCATCCTCATACACACCTTGGCTTGGGAAAGGGAATCGATATGCTGACGAATTAGCCACGAGATAGTTAGTTTTAAGGGTCACTCATGAAATCCATCCATGACTTGGGGCCTGCACGTCTAAGGTGCATTGGCCTATGCCCTATTTTTCTCACAACTGCGAGTCCTGAGAGTTCCAGCATTGATATTTTGGACCAGCTGTGATGGAAGCCCTATAAAATAAGGAGAAGGATTGCTTGAGGGACTATGTGGAAAAGAAGGGTGGAGGTCCATTCTCTTGGGTGGTATAGGCTGGGTAGGAGAGAGTTGGGTACTTGGATTATTGTGGGTGTTGGGAAACCTATGAGAGCTTGAGAGCTGACTAGTTTGGGAACCCAAGTACACTCTGGAACTGTCCTTGTGGATTAATATTCATGGTTGGGGGGTGACACTGTTGTTGAGATTTGGAACAGTATTTTCTACAGTTGGGTGGAACGTCCTTGGTCTGTAGCCAATTGGTCTCATCTTCCATAAAGATAAGTGCTCTTTTATGGTATCATTTACATGTATTTGAATGTTATTTCTGCTATATATTTAATTATCATTTAACTGAATATTTAGACTATGCATGCTTGTTGATTACTATTGTGCATTTCGATTAAAGTATTTTCTTTTATGCATCCTTAAATAATGAAAAAGGTATCAGTAAGAGAAAGAAGCCCAAGGGTGGGCTTGAAGGTAGCATACCCCGGCCTGTGGGTAGATGGGTATGTTACAGTTTGGTATCAGAGATTTTGGTTGAAACATCAGGTCAGTATGGGTGGGGTCTGTTGGTCAGAGTCTCAAGGTCGAGATCGAATTCTGACTATGAAGTATAAAAACTCGGGAGGAATGGCGTTGCAGAATCTACGCAAGACATAGAATGTGAGAGACCCATGGTAAGGGGTTTGAAGGATCATGATTGTCCCCGTTCGAATCTGGGAGCGATTGCCACTGTAGGATCAGGAGAGATCCAAGATCATTGGATCAGAGGATAGGGAAAAAGAGTCGTCTGATGAAAAGGAAGAGGTCTAAGGTCATAGCCGTCAGATCCCATTGGAGAGTGAGATCAACATACATGAGGCATTGCGGGGAACCAAGTTGCACAGGAGATAATTTCCCAAGGCGGTCTTGAAATCCAAACCACGGTTTCACCAAGGGGTTACGTGTCATCATCAGGAGAATTGTGGGGAAAAACCGAGTTACTCCAAAATATTGATACATGCCCCAACAATTTGAAAGGCATGTAGTGATGTGACATTCTAGTACTCTAGCGACAAACCTCTGAAGAGAAGAAGTAGTCAGGGACCGTCGATCTATAGGAGGACATGTGTCAACTATGCATGTGCTCTAGGTAAAAGCACTTTGGGAAAAGGCAAGCGGGAGAAGTTGAGAATTGATATTTCCGAACTCTAGAGATCCGAAGTGAGTCTCATTCGTTCGATCCAAGAGGACACGCAGAAAAAATCCACACACTTCTGGAGAAAGAGAAGGTTGAGAGTTGATTTCTCGGAAGTACGAAGACCTGAAAGGATCTCGGCCATCAATCTGCTAAGACCCACGCATCACCAGATCCAAGGCTTTGGATAAAACTAGTGGGGAGAGACAAGTTTTGAAAACTGGGATTTCTAAAACCCGAAGACCTGAAAGGATCTCAGTCATTGATCTATCGAGAGCCACGTGTCACTAGATCCATGTCTCCAAATAAAAGCTAGTGGGGCCAGACAAGTTTTGAAAATAGATATTTTTGAAACCCGAAGACCCAAAAAGATCTCATTCGTTGATCTGTTGAGAGCCATGCGTCACTAGATCCAGGGCTTTGGATAAAATCCAGTGGGGCCAGAAAATTTTTGAAATCTGAGATTTCTGAAATCCAAATACCCAAAGTAAGCCTCCACCGTCAGATCAAGGATGACACGTGGTGCATATCTGTGGACTCCAGTTGAAGACCCAAAGTGAATCTTAGTCATTTGATCCAGGAGGACACATGGCGACAGATTGGCCACACGTCAATAGATCATGAACTCCAGGTAAAAGCGTTTCGGGAGGAGGCAAGAGAGAAAATTTAAAACTCCCGAAGCATGGAGTCCCGAAGTGGATCTCGATCGTTGATCATGAAAGAGGACAAGGACCATTGATCTGGTCCTAGCTAAAAGTTCAAAAAGTCTCGAAGCTCTAGACAAGAACTTTTTCAACTAAGCATCGAGTCATGGCTGTGGTCATATGCAGATTGATAGCTGAGGGAAGGATGGATAAGGTCCAAGTTGGTTGTCCTCTAGACATAAAAGTGATAAGGAAGGATTTAGTCGTGGTTTCTAGTCATGGTCACCTGGTAAGTGGTTTGAAGGAAGCGTCTGCGCAAGATGAAATTTTGTGTCAGCCAAGGATAACAAAACATTGTTATTTATAGAGAATGGGGATATGGTCTCCATGAACAAAAAAAAAAACATGTAGCATGGTTTGGAAATTTTGTTTATCATATGCCTAATTCTAACAAAATGGTCGCTTGCACATTTTGCAGAATTAAGGAGCTTAAGAACATCAAATCATGATGTGTATTGAGGAAATGGAAGAAGGCGAGGGAGCCTCTAGTCATGATAAGGAGGTCAAGGTCCAGAATACCAGAGTTGGTAATGCGGAGATAGATTCCAATGGACGCAAGGAAAAAGGAGAGCAAGAAACGTTAATAGAAATGGTAAGAAGCCTGAAGATTGAAGTGTGGAGCTACAAAGAAGACAATGAGAGACTGATGAGAGAGAAAATTCAGATAAATGCTTGAGTGTTGGAGAGATTAAATAAGTTGCAGAGGTGAATGAGGAAGGGATCAAACTCAATACAAGAGGAAGGAGGCAAGTTTCATGAAAGAAGGTGTTATCATGGAAGAGTTGGTTATTCCATAAGTGCTAGCAGAGCTCGTGGAAACCACTCACATCCTTACTCAGAAGGAAATTTTTATGCATGGGATGATCCCGTAAGTAGTTCATAGGTGTCCCCTATTAGACAATAGAGAAGGAAACAAGAGGTAGATAGTTTGCAAGGAGATTTGAGGAATCTCAATCCACCTTCCTTCAATAGTGAAAGAGAAAGCGAGGATGATGTCGAAGCATGGTTGCTTGGGCCAGAAGATATTTTTAGTTGCATAACTATTCGTCCAACCTGGAAGCCGGGATTGCCACCTACCATTTACATGAGAAAGATGAAATGTGGTGGGACCAAATGAAGCAAGTGGAACATGTTAATGAAAGTAGGATCACATGGAAACAGTTCAAGAAGTACTTCCAGAAGGAGTACCTCTCAGAGCATTTCTATGACAAGAAAATGCAGGAGTTCTTTGAACTCAGGTTGCGAAGAATGACTATGGCAGAGTATGAGAAGAAGTTCTTGGGATTTTTAAAATATGTCAAGTTCATTGGTGATGAGAAAGTGAAAACACAGATATTTCTAAGTGGATTGCCAGCCTTTTATAAGGAAAATATCAAGTATGATGAACCGAGGACCTTGACTAAGGCCATCAGGAAGGCTAAATAGTTGTATGAGCAAGGCCAGGGGAGAGAATCCCTGCAGAAATCTTGGAAGGACAAGAAAAATGTGAAGTCCGATCAAATGAGGAAAGGATTCAAACCTTCCTTCAATAGGAATGAGCCTAATACAAATCATCATGATCAATATGCTAAGGGATATTTCAAGAAGGAAGATTCCTTTGGAAAAAGGGGAAGACCACCAATGCAATGTTGGGGATGCAAGGAAGATCACTTTTACAAGGATTGCCAACACAAAAAAGACAGAGTGAAGACTGTGCACAACATCCAAGAGGCTACAACAGTCGAAGATATGGGAAGAATCTATGCATATTTAGATGATTGACAAGAAGAATACTAGTCCAATATGATCGAGGTGGAAGGTAAGATCATAAATCAGCCTGTTTCTATTTTGATTGACTCAAGAGCATGTCATTGCTACATTGATCCTAATATAATGGATAGATTACATTTGGAGAAAAGAAAACTTGGAAAAGCAAGCTTGGTTCAGTTAGCCACTGAAACCAAAAGAAGAATCCATGATATGGTCAGAAGTTGTTCCATAAGTCTTAATGGTGTGAATACTAGTATTGATCTAAATATCCTACCATTGGGGTCTTATGACATTCTGATTGGAATGGACCGGTTGGACAAGCATCATGTTGTCCTAGATTGTCATAACAAGATATTTACATGTCTTTATGGAAATGGAAAACAGAGCATTGTGAAAGGATTTCCAAGACCCATCTCTACCAGGGAGATTTCAGCCTTACAGCTAAAAAGATGCTTTAGGAAAGGATGTCAATTGTATGCATCTCATGTGGAAGAGACAGATAATACAAAGGGGACAAGCCTCAAATATTTCTCGGTACTACAAGAATTTTTAGATGTATTCCAAGAAATACCCGGATTGCCACCAAGAAGGGAGATAGATTTCTCAATTGATTTAGTGCTAGGAGCTGCCCCGGTGTCAAAAACACCTTACAGAATGAGCACACCAGAGTTAAAATAATTAAAAATGCAGTTGGAGGAATTGTTGAAGAAAGGGTACATACATCCAAGTGTTTCCCCTTGGGGAGCACCAACACTTTTTGCCAAAAAGAAGGATGGAACCTTGAGGTTGTGTATTGACTTATGACAGTTGAACAAGTACACTATAAAGAACAAGTATCTGCTACCTTGAATTGATGACCTCTTTGATTAGCTAAGAGGAGAAAATATATTTTCAAAAATTGACCTGAGAGCAGGATACCATCAGGTAAGAATCAAGGAAGAAGACATTCATAAGACAACCTTTAGGACCAGGTATGGGAATTATGAATTTGTGGTGGTGCCATTTGGACTGACCAATGCACCAATTGTCTTCATGTGCTTAATGAATGGCATATTCAAAAATTATTTGGATAAGTTTGTCATAGTATTACTGGATGACATACTTATCTATTCTAAGTCTGAAGAGGAGAATGAACATCACTTAAGACTGGTATTGCAAGTACTGAGAGAACAACAGTTGTATGCCAAGTCGAGTAAGTGTTCTTTTTATCAAAAGAAGAGCAGGGAATAACAGTAGATCCAAAGAAGATTGAAGTCATTAGAGGATGGCCAACACCCAAAAATGTGTCAGACGTCATATCTTTTATGGGATTAGCTAGATACTAAAAAAGGTTCATAGTAAGTTTCTCTAAGATTTCTCATCCCATCACTTCTTTGCAAAAGAAGGGAACTAAATTTGAATGGACACTCAAGTGTGAAAAGAATTTTAATTTGTTGAAGGAATTACTTACTAGTGCACNGAGAAGAAGTTCTTGGGATTTTTAAAATATGTCAAGTTCATTGGTGATGAGAAAGTGAAAACACAGATATTTCTAAGTGGATTGCCAGCCTTTTATAAGGAAAATATCAAGTATGATGAACCGAGGACCTTGACTAAGGCCATCAGGAAGGCTAAATAGTTGTATGAGCAAGGCCAGGGGAGAGAATCCCTGCAGAAATCTTGGAAGGACAAGAAAAATGTGAAGTCCGATCAAATGAGGAAAGGATTCAAACCTTCCTTCAATAGGAATGAGCCTAATACAAATCATCATGATCAATATGCTAAGGGATATTTCAAGAAGGAAGATTCCTTTGGAAAAAGGGGAAGACCACCAATGCAATGTTGGGGATGCAAGGAAGATCACTTTTACAAGGATTGCCAACACAAAAAAGACAGAGTGAAGACTGTGCACAACATCCAAGAGGCTACAACAGTCGAAGATATGGGAAGAATCTATGCATATTTAGATGATTGACAAGAAGAATACTAGTCCAATATGATCGAGGTGGAAGGTAAGATCATAAATCAGCCTGTTTCTATTTTGATTGACTCAAGAGCATGTCATTGCTACATTGATCCTAATATAATGGATAGATTACATTTGGAGAAAAGAAAACTTGGAAAAGCAAGCTTGGTTCAGTTAGCCACTGAAACCAAAAGAAGAATCCATGATATGGTCAGAAGTTGTTCCATAAGTCTTAATGGTGTGAATACTAGTATTGATCTAAATATCCTACCATTGGGGTCTTATGACATTCTGATTGGAATGGACCGGTTGGACAAGCATCATGTTGTCCTAGATTGTCATAACAAGATATTTACATGTCTTTATGGAAATGGAAAACAGAGCATTGTGAAAGGATTTCCAAGACCCATCTCTACCAGGGAGATTTCAGCCTTACAGCTAAAAAGATGCTTTAGGAAAGGATGTCAATTGTATGCATCTCATGTGGAAGAGACAGATAATACAAAGGGGACAAGCCTCAAATATTTCTCGGTACTACAAGAATTTTTAGATGTATTCCAAGAAATACCCGGATTGCCACCAAGAAGGGAGATAGATTTCTCAATTGATTTAGTGCTAGGAGTTGCCCCGGTGTCAAAAACACCTTACAGAATGAGCACACCAGAGTTAAAATAATTAAAAATGCAGTTGGAGGAATTGTCGAAGAAAGGGTACATACATCCAAGTGTTTCCCCTTGGGGAGCACCAACACTTTTTGCCAAAAAGAAGGATGGAACCTTGAGGCTGTGTATTGACTTATGACAGTTGAACAAGTACACTATAAAGAACAAGTATCTGCTACCCTGAATTGATGACCTCTTTGATTAGCTAAGAGGAGAAAATATATTTTCAAAAATTGACCTGAGAGCAGGATACCATCAAGTAAGAATCAAGGAAGAAGACATTCATAAGACAACCTTTAGGACCAGGTATGGGAATTATGAATTTGTGGTGGTGCCATTTGGACTGACCAATGCACCAATTGTCTTCATGTGCTTAATGAATGGCATATTCAGAAATTATTTGGATAAGTTTGTCATAGTATTACTCGATGACATACTTATCTATTCTAAGTCTGAAGAGGAGAATGAACATCACTTAAGACTGGTATTGCAAGTACTGAGAGAACAACAGTTGTATGCCAAGTCGAGTAAGTGTTCTTTTTATCAAAAGAAGAGCAGGGAATAACAGTAGATCCAAAGAAGATTGAAGTCATTAGAGGATGGCCAACACCCAAAAATGTGTCAGACGTCATATCTTTTATGGGATTAGCTAGATACTAAAAAAGGTTCATAGTAAGTTTCTCTAAGATTTCTCATCCCATCACTTCTTTGCAAAAGAAGGGAACTAAATTTGAATGGACACTCAAGTGTGAAAAGAATTTTAATTTGTTGAAGGAATTACTTACTAGTGCACNCGAGTTATAGAGCTAGTAAAAGTTCAGTGAACCTGCTACGGTCCTGAAGATGCTACCTGGGAGCATGAAGATTCCATGAGGGTGGAGTACCCACAGAATTTTGAACAAATTTGAGATTTTGATCTTTATTTTGTATATGCACTGAGGACAGTGCAAAAATAAGGGGGAGGGGATGTAACACCCTAGGTTTTAAAGCCCTATTTTAAATAATGTATTGTTACAATGTTGAGAGGCCTAAATTCCCAAACAATTATTAAAGGGACAATATGCCTAAGAAATGTAATGTTTTTTTTATCATTATTAATAATAAATACATCGTTGGCTTCTAGACGAACAAGGATTAGAGTTATAGGGGGCTATGATTCCACAAGAGAGGGAGCTTGAGGGGCTAAGTTTTAATTCTTATTTTAATTACCCCTTTTGTCTAAGGGAGGGGATTGGTTACGTGAGCTTCTTGGGGAAGGCCAGGAGGTTCTTTATTTCCCCACGAGGTTACTTAAACCCTCCTCTAGTCTGATGGGGGTTTCGACTGATATATGGTTCGTTGATTCCCTGTGCATTCCCTCATTATTTCCCATGCACGCACTTACCCATTCAGTGACCCATCCTTGTCCACGCCTTGGATTGGGAAAGGGAACCGATCTGCTAAAGAATTAGCCACATGATAGTTGGATGTAATGGTCGCTGGTAAAATCCATCCATGACTTAGGGCCTGCACGTCTGAGGTGCATTGGCTTATGCCCTGTTTTTCTCACAACTGTGACTTCTAAGAGTTCCAGCATTAATATTCTGGACCAATTGTGCTGGAGGCCCTATAAAATAAGGAGAAGGACTACCAGAGGGACTACATGGTGGAGAAGGGTGGAGGTCCATTCTCTTGGGTGGTACATGTTGGGTACTTGGATTGTTGTGGGTGTTGGGAAACCTGTGAGAGCTTGAGAGCTAACTGGTTTGGGAACCCAAGTACACTCTTGAACCGTCCTTGTGGATTCATAACCCTGGCTCGGGGGTGACACTGTTGTTGATATTTGGAACAATACTACCTATGGTTGGGTGGAACGTACTTGGTCTAAATCCATTTGGTGTCATATTTCATACAGATAAGTGCTCTCTATTATGGTATCATTTACATGTATTTGAATGTTATTTATGATGTATATTTAATTATCATTTAACTAAATCTTTAGACTATGCATGCTTGCTTATTACCGATGTGCATGTTTATTAAATTCTTTTCTTTTATGCATCCTTAAATAATGAAAAAGGTATCGGTAAGAGAAAGAAGCCCAAGGTAGGGCTTGAAGGTAGTGTACCCCGGCCTGTGGGTGGATGGGTATGCTACAAGAATCCATAGGGATGGACTGAACATTGTATCCCAGTGAGTGGCCAAGAGACCCAAAGGGGTTTGAGGTGGTAGCTTGAGAATTTACTATAGGTCGGGCCATAGTATTGATAGGTACCTCTGGCACTACAACCATAGAGGTCGCAGGAGTCGAAGGGGTGCCATTAACTATAGTGGGTATGGGAGTTGAAGGGCTCCCAAAATTCTGAATACTAGGTTCAGTACTCATCCTTGTAGAATCACAATTCTGAACGGTGGATGTGTGTGTACCACGTATAATAACTCTACGTATTTTAGAAGGAAAAGACTCGAAATCTGGTGGTAACTATAACAAGCGACGAGATCGGTGGGGAGGCTGGTCCAACTCCACGATGAATTGCGACTCTAAAGATAAATATATATCCTAAGGCCAACTAATAATCAAAGAGCACACCAAAAGTCAAACGGCCAATATGCATGCAAACGGGGTAAAGTGGTTGAGCATCCTCCCTCCCTAAAGAAGGTATGTCTCGCCTAAGAGGGGCATGATACTCCTTGCTAAATATCAGAGGTAACATAATCAGTTATAAGGGCCCTCGTGGGCTTAACAACCAGTCGGTCAGATCCCCTTGGAGAGGTAATCCTCCATAAAGGTTGTGTGTTGACTGACCCTTATCTAACCCAGGGTACCTGCAGAATAACCCCTGCAAGTAACCTATGAGACACCTAAGTCAAGCAACTAATAAACCACTATATAATTGATTCACAAGTGAGCAGTCGTAAGTTAGGTCCACCGTGTGGGTAGGGTAGCAAATCCTGAAACCTTGAAAGGACCGCCTCTCATGGAGGTAAGGGCACTAACAAGATCCCTAGACACGAATAGATCCCCGGAAATATCTTTGACGCTAGGAAGGTATTAGGGGGATATCCCTTCAACCGACTTCGCGCGACCTTGGGATTAACTCCGGTGTGAGCAGAGCCTCCTAATCTTACCAATTATACAATGGATTTATTCATTCCCTGACTCAGACACATATGTTGATTTAATTTCCTTGGAGAAGTTTACTCAAAAAATCCTATTCCAAGGCACTAAATCCTAGGCTAGTTTGTGCACCCTAGAAAGTAAAATCGTGACTAATTAATTTTATATTATAGCGTTGATTTTAATGGTCGTGATTACTCAAAAAGGTATGGTAGTGAAACTCATGGTGTTATGACTCTGCACGAAAAGTAAATATGAAAATAATGCAAAGTCCTAACTTTAACTTTCAATGAATGATATGATTCTAAAAACGATGCAATTTTCAAATTCAACTTTGCAATTCATCAGTAAAAATGCAATCTTTCACTATATGCACTAAGCTAATGATAAAAAACTCAAAAGACAAAAAATGCCAAGCAATGCAAAATGCCTATTTTTTTTGTATTTTCAATATATCAAAACTGAAAATGCATGGACTGAAAAGTAACTTGATATATAGCCCTACTGTGTGTAAAAAAAAGATAACTCAAACAGGATACCAAGAAACAAAACACTCATCCCAATGTACAAGGACAATAAAAATGAAAATATGAAGAGAAAGACTTCGCCCTGAAATTCAACCAAAAGGGGGTTTCTTGTCATCCCACAAGCACTTAACAGGCACTACAGAGACCCAAGAAGGCTCAACAAGCATCAAATCCCACCCAGCAAACACCAGACCAGGCAAAAAGGAAAGGAAAACTGATGTACATGATTGTTCAGGGAAACAGAGCGTATATACGCAGCTTGCAGTAAGATAGCCCGTGTGTGTATGCGACTGTCAAGGCAAAAGACAAGTATATGCTTTAAAATAAGGTGAGGCAAGGGAGAAAGGATGAAAAATTAGACTCAGAGTGAACAGGAGATGTCAAGAAATGATACGACAAGAACCACAATAGAAATGAGCAATCTAAGGAGAAAAGTACTTCAAACCCTAAGAAAGAAGATTGTCCCCAGTATGGTCGCCAATTTTGTTACGAGGAAAATCTCTTTGTGGCTAGGGTGAACCACAACAGATGGAAATGACTGCAGAAATAAACTCTATCACAAAAACATGCTATATAAACCAATGTGCAAGCGAGATAAGAAAAAGGCCTACCTCATCCATATGTTCGATGATATTCACCATTGAGCACTTTGATTCAAAGCTATATACCTGCAACAAGTTCTCAACAAACAAGAAAAGAAATCATATGGTGATGATATAAAAGGTTAGCACATTACAGAACATAGTCCATCAATATACATAACAAATACTCCCATCGATAATAACTCATATATTTTCAAGACATCAATTGGATGGGAAGAGAGTATTTCTATTAATAAATGATCAACAGAAGTGAAAATATTACAGACTTTTGTGTCGGCACGGTTCGGAACTGAGAAGCTAAGTTCCTTCCAGCTGGGCCTCCACCACTTCAATCCTCCATCAAAGGCAAGCTCATAGAAGGGAGACAATGAGGTTCACCATCAATAAGGGAAGAGCTTGGGGGCTGAACATTATGTTCAGACTTAGAGGAAAAAGGGATGCAGACTCAATATGAAGTCAATAATTTCTCCAGAGTAACTTTTCTCTCAAAGTTGAATTCTTTCTCCTTTTCCATAGCTCGAGATTGGTCTCTTTATAGCCTTCAAAATGAAACTGAAGGGTTGAATCAGAATGTTTATAGTATATGGAAGGACAAGGATCAGATATCTTCTATCGTGACATGAAAACCCGACATTTAATTTTCATTTTCTAGCACAAATCCTGATATATGCGGATTGTAGTGGAGAAGCCTGTGTATACGCTTGTTGTATAGTGTGTAAGATGCGTAAAAGTGGGAAAAATTGTATTTTTGTCTCTGGATTTTAGTAACTAGGAAGACAAGTCTGTATAGGGAAATGGAATAAGGCCCTCTCTGCAAGATTGCATAGGGTGAGGCAAATCTTGCTCTAACAAGAAAGATCTTTTTTTCGTAATTGATTGAAGACAGAAGTCTAGATGGAGCAGGTCCTTCATGGATAATCTATGCATATAAATATTCTTTTTCTTGTGTTTCATTCCTCCTATTGAGCTCCATTTCAATGAATATATTTGATTTCCCTTCTGGGGTGGAGATCCCCCTTGATATTTCTCCTCCCATAAATAGTTTGCTAATGTCTTTAAAACTATAACTAATTGAAGATGTTAATTGAGTTATTGAAATAACATAATTTTGGATAAAAGGATTTCTTATTTCATCTATTTAATATGATTCCTCTTCTGTTTGTGAATCTATATTTGTCTTTTTAGAAGGAGGATCATGTTCATCCAACTCCATTGGATCGTCTTCTGCTTTCTTCTAGAATTATGTTTTCTCAGGATTCTCCATCATGAAATCAACTACTTTGTTGGCTTGATCATATTCAATATTGATCTTTGAAGAGGATGGAAAGGTTTCTTTGACATGTCATTTCTGGATGTTCTCCTTTTTTGGAGTGCTTATGCTCTAATACT
>JZKD02S2093500.1:9275-28799 GCA_000966675.3 Picea glauca | reverse complement strand
TAAGGCTGACTTATCCTTTACTATGAAAAAGAAAACTTTCGTTGGGAATTGAAGAAGAGTCTTTTTAGATTTTGAAGAAAAATGATGATAATATAATCTTAACCTTTGTCTCAAAAGTTTTAAAGAAAAAATCCTATGAGTATGAAAAACCAGTAACCTGTCAAGCTATGATTCAAACCCATAAACTCGTAAGACTATATAATTTTCATAAATATACCAATATCCAACCTTCACTTGTTGTCCTAGTTGTAAAGCATTTTTGCATTTAGGAAAAATCCTTGGAGGGGACTCATTATGAATTAGAATATAAACAGTGGTCATAACCCGATCAATAAAGTACTTGTAACCATATTTTTGACCTTGGTATTTTACAACATTAGTCCATTCAGTGACATGAAGGACATTTCCTTGTTGATATACTCTCTTTAAATTTAAAGATTCAAAATGAGTAGAATGTTGGTTTATCATAAGATAAATCAAATAATATTTATACCTGAAACTTTTGCAATTCTCAAAAAATGTCAATTGTTCATGAATGGTATCAAAGAGATATTTTGCATAATTGAATTTAGCGCCTTTGGAAATTTTCAGTAGGAAGCCTAATATAGTAGCATATACTAGAGTGTCATTGTCATAGCCAAGGATCAAAAAGACCATATTTATAACCTCCTTAGTTGAATCTTTAAATAAGGATGTTTTTATAGGGAGGTTCAATTCTGGTCCACCTGGTGTAATGAACAAATCTATAATAAAGATAATATTTTCTAAAACTAGTAATGAGATGAAATCTAGGGCAAGGGAATCTTCATCCATATTTTCTCTATTTGTAGATAGTGATAATATTTTTGAAATAGCGGTTTCTGAAACTAAGAAAATGACTTTTTGATTTTTATCCCAGATAACCCTTTGCATTGAGTCATAGTTTTGAGCACACATAAGCACTAGTTATGGAAAGTGGAAAGTGGTAGGGATAATTTCCTTAGATAAACCAAAATCCCATGCAAGTAAATGTTCACTATTTTTATTAAAATTTGTGAATTTTGTTCTCTTGAGCTCTTTGAAAATTTTTACAGTTATTTCAGTTTCGAAAATGTCAAAGTGTTTGTCTGTGAAATGTCTAAAAATTGGGTTTTCTAACTATGGTTTCTTTGAGGCGGTGGATTTCCTTCTAGCGACCATTTGAAGGTTTGGAAATACAATAAAAAAACGAAATCAAGATAGATTTTTTTCCTAGGGAGAAATTTAAGATATCTTTTAAACTGAATTGTCTTCTTTGTTGGAAATTTGGTTGTCATTGATGTAAACCTTGATAAATAGGAGAAGTATCATTGATTGATTGGTTTGAGAAGTATTTTCAATATTGGACATATTGTTATGAAGGTTACTTGAATGTCAAGCATTCTCAATATTGGACATAATGTTATGAAGGTGACTCGAAAGTCAAGCATTGTCAATATTGGACATTATGTTATGAAGGTGACTTGAATATCAGTAGAAAGATAATTATGACTAATATATTGTATGATATTGATACACTCATCCTATATTGTTTAATGTTGAGATTTTGTCATTAACATCCATGCAGAAAAGAATAAATTGTTCAGATAAAAAGGGTAAATGGATAATCCAATATGGATCCACACAAATCACAAATAAAGAAGTTAATAAGACATGGTTCATTAAAAGTGATTCAAAAAATATCAATTGAATAAGACTCCAAAGATGAGACAGAATGTCAATGATGGATGTCTGGTGAGGAAGCATTGACACTATCGAGTCGCAAGTCGAGTCAATTCAAACAACAATAAATTCGACTATCTGGAAGTCGATCGACTGTAAGACAAATCGACCAAATGCAAGACGAGTCGATCGAATGCAAGCCTACAGATTGATGGAAGTTGGAGAAGACAAGTCGATCGATTTCAAGATGATTCTAAGACAAGTCGACCAACTGAAGGTCAAAGTCGAAGGAAAATTGAATCGGGAAATACAATTCGAGATGACCAAAGTCGAATTTCTCAAGTCAGTTTTCTTCCAAGTCGAGTCGGTCCAAGAAATAAGTAACCTAAAGGTTGAACTCAAAGAAAACGTAAATACAAGTCGGGTCGAAGCTGAAGCAATATGGGTCGACTAGAATTGAAATACTCAAGTTGAAATTTCTCCTAGTTGAGACAACCAAAAAGATGTTTGTTGGTCGAATGAGGAAGCAGATACAAAAAAGGGTGAGACCAAGTCAAATATTTAGTGACTAGCGGTTGAGAGGGAACCTATTTTAATATAACTATTGACGATTAAAATTGCAATGATGAATTTCACTCGCAAAGGATTGCTAAAGCGTTATTATTTAATATGATAATAATATAATATTAGTCGATGGGACCCCCTTGTAGACTAGAGGCATAATGATAGACATATCAGACATATTTTTTTGTTGTTATGATGTTTCCTACACAGTCCTACATTTTTTATGATGCAATCTTGGTTTCACTTGGCATGATAATAAGTGGATAATACATTATTGTGGAATGGTTTTGGTAATCACTTGCGACACAGAACAGTTTCTATGGGTGTGAGGGTCATGTTGTTACAGGTGTTGTGTTATAACCTTGTTACTAATTCATATGATTGATTACTTATCCCCAAATATGCAAGGGATACTTAATGGGAGCTTGATCAAAACAAATAAAAAACTATAAAAAGGTTCTAAAGTTATAGCAAAAGGAAAGAAACTATGTAAAAAGATTACATGCAAACTTCAAATGAAAGATCAAATGGATACTAGTGTTAGTACTAGCTATTATGCTATTTGTTTGGTTAATGGACTATGCGAATTTAATTAAAGACAAATGGAGGCGCATATAGCAATGTTGATATGGATTATTGTGTGGAGTTATGGCAAGGGTTAACATATGAAGTATCCCAGGTGGCGCACTATGCAATAGATATGGTATCGAATCTTATGATGGATTGGCATTGATTATGCATTGGTTATATGGTTTGATTTATTGGTCGATGTTATGCTTATTGGGATGTCTCGTACTTAGAATTGAATGGGGCCAGATGATGGAAGTGATGTGCATTTATTGCACGTCACTCCAAACATTGTTTTTCGCCTGTCACCCTAGCATTGTTGCATTGTTTCATTATCGCTCTCTTGGTTGTGAAGCTCCATGTTTTTAGGTTTTCGGAAGGGAAAGCTCATCCAACTCATCATTTAATCATTTTTCCCACATGTATGGTTCTTTTATCTCCATCCATAATGGATTCTCTATTTTATGAACCAAATGGTGGCTCAGTGATGCTCGGATTTTGTGTGTTATTAATATTTTAGACTGTGTGTAAATATGGTGTTATGGCTCTCAGTGATGAATATAAAATGTTGGTAGTTGTAAGCAGAGAAATGGGTATTATTGAATATTAAGGTTGTGCATTGGTTATTTATGGGTCAAATAGGTTTTTATTGATTGTTCTCTGCGGAATAATGGAGACAGTGGTGCCATGAATCTCTGTGTTTTATGGTTAAAGGGTTTTATCACCGGTTGTATTTCAGTGGTTGTCAACTCTCAGTCATTGTGCTTCTTTTATCTAACCCCGAATTGTTGTTAATAGCTTGTTTCTGACTGTCTTTTTGCTGAAAGCTTGCCAAAATTCCAGTCTTGGTCGCCCGAATATTAATGTAGTCCTATGTGTTTAATGGATATCAGATGCGAAGGGATTTCCACACACCACTCTTATCATTCTCATTGTAATGATGATTGTATGTGGCCTCACCGTCAATTGTTTTCAGAAGTTGTTCATCATTTCAGGTGTTGGAAAGAGACATTATATCTATGTTTTTTTAATACCCACCATTGTTAAGTTAACCCTCGTCTCTTCTCCACAAGTACTAGAGGTACCTATGTGCACCGGGTTATTTTACTCAAATTTGCTTTGTCTCTCCTCAAGTGTTAACTTATGGTTCCATCAAGGGCTTGGATTAATAATTCAAAGGAATGTGTAGCTCACTGTTGTTTCATTTTCAAAATTGTTTTTTTTGGCCTGTGGTTGTTAATCGATGGAGAAACGGAGATAAGTATTGGAAGATCGTCAACTCTTTGTGTTTTATTTAAAGGGACAAACAGGCTTGTGTTGCCTCTCTGCATTTGATTTAAGAGCCTGACTTGAACTCTGACTTGTCTCTTCTCTCCTCGGCCACATTCTGAGGTTTGTCAAGTATTTGGTGATCATTTTAATGACTGTGGAATTTTAAAGACACGTGCTCTCTCGTTATAAATACATTCTCTTGGTCAAGTCTCTGTGAGTTCCTTCTATGATGAAATTGTTTGAACAAATAAAAAGGAAATGAACGGTTTCTTATAATCGAGGGTTTCCTTTCTATTCGTTATGGTCTCGATCACTATGTTTAATTCAGCATGATTTTGATTGCTTAAAGAGACACATGTGTGAGGTTTACCAAGCCTGATCAGGGTTCTAGAAAGTTAAAAGTAATGTCTGTGTGCCAATCAAGTTATGTTCGCTTCATATATGATATGGTTAGATTGGAATAATCGCGCAGACTATCAATTGTTTTAAAAGAAGTTATATATGTTAATACACACATAGATCAAGCTCGGTGTTATGTTTGGGTTGATTGTTATTATCAATTCAATATTTTGTTGATTGATATGAGTAAAGCCATGTGTATGATCGGGCATGATTTTGACTCTGTCCACGTTTTTGAAAAGACACCTACGTACATTTAAATTGGTCTCGATTGTTTATTGGAGAACAATGACTGTTGATTGTTTATCATGGTGCGTTATTGATTATCAGCGATAGATGTTGAGCATATTGTTGTGCATGTTTTGATTATTTTTTAAAAAAGAAGAAGGGATCAACATTGTAATAAACAGTATTGTTGAATGGAAAAACAAATTATAAGTTATAAATGCACAGACTGTTATAAATTAAGGAATTCTGGGAAATTTAATTATTGAAACAACAAGAAGTTTTATATACGATTGAGGAACAATAAATGTTGGTCTTGGAAGTGGATGCTTTTTGGATTAATTTTGAACAGAGTTATGATTGTTGATTTATTTAATTTATTTTATGAACAGTATCCATCTAATTCCTTGTCATTTTATCCCTTTTTCGCTCAATACAAATCCCCTCACGATCCCAGATTCATTTTGCACGCCCTATTCTTTAAAATTAAATTAAATCTATGTATTACAATGATTAAGAAATAACATAGAGATGGATCATAGCTTATATGTTTTGGTTATTGTTGCACAGTCGATTGTTTAATGGATTTTTGAAAAGTAATCGTGTTCTTACTCCCTTTAATTTTTCTCACTTTTTTCTCAATACAATCCCCTCAGATATCCCAGAACCCTAATTCACCCCCTGCTCATTGACAATTATCAGATGAATTTTATGGATTGGAATGTATGGGTCTGATGTGATTGTTGAGACAAACTTTTTTACATATTAAGAGATTGTCATGTAAGGTTTGTTTAAGAAGCTAGTTGCTAATAATTGTTGCATACAGGATGAGATTCTTTAGCAATGGAAGTCATGGCCGAAATAACAAAGGCAGAGGGAATTGGAACAGAGGGCCTAGAAGGCCAAGATTCTCAATACATTTCGATGCAGATCCTCAAGAGTTAAACCAACTCTTCCAAGCTGGATATTTCAATTGGATTGGACAAGAAGTAGTCCAACCTAGACAGGAGAGGCCTCCCTTCCAACCCCAACATATCCCTAGTATCCATGTGCCCCCTCATGTTTATTTTCAACATGAATTCCTTGAGAATGACGGATGGAAGGAGATTGTTCACCCAACAGTTTCCTAACATCGTGGCTAGCCAAATTTGTCTCTACCTACTCCTCCTCTACCTGCTAACCCAAATTTCTATATTTCCCCTGCACACTCACTTGTACAGTCCTCCCATGAAAGAAAAAGACTCAAAACCGAAGCCCACCATATGCATGATAAAGGAAAAGTTGGTGTTGCCCCCTCCTCTCCCTCAAGTGATTCAGTCAAATTTGTTTCATCCTGCATGCACTTGAGAGATGATTTTTCTCATGTCATCAGTGATATCAAGCCTCAAGGCTCTACACATCCTAAGTTTAATTCATAGAATTCAAAAGGGGATGGAAACAACAAAGGGAAATTTGTCTCTCAAAGTGGAAAATACGGTTTTTTATTTTAATTTATTATTATTTTATTGAGGACAGTGGACTGCTGAAGTTTTTGGACATCATTCTATTTTTGGTTATGTGGATATTAAATGTTTGAATATGATTTGAAATATCATTGATATTTAATATTAAGATTATGGAAATGATTATGGGAGCCACACGAAGGGATGTGTCTGATTTATTTTCTAGTTATGTTTATTTTTGTTAAATAAATTAAAGGGAGTGACAAGTGGTCCCACCTACTAGTTATTATTTATTAAAATCCCCTTATTATTATTATTATTATTAATAATAATTATTCCTCTAAACTAAACGTTAGTTGAGTTTTAGTTAACTTAACTAAATGAAGTGGTTGAACTACTTCAACTAATTTGGAATGCATAAAAGCAAAAGGAGGAGGAAGAACAAGGGGAGAATAGAAGGAGAAAACATACTAAGGTTTTCTCTTGAGTTTTATTGAGATAGTTCACTTTTCATTCATTCTTCAATTCATTAAAAGACAAATTCTCTTTTATGACAGTAGGGTCCTATTGTAGATAGCAAGATTCAAAGTTGAATTACATAATTCACACACTTGTTTTCTGAGGTGTTGATCTATCTTTGATAGTCTGTGTAGACTTGTTTGTTTATGAATTAAATTTCATGACTGATAAAGGATATTGTGCACAGTCAAGTGGGAAGCAATCTGTGGCAGCTGATCCAAATTTTGAAGTTCAATTTTTACTTCCTCTCAAAGTCCTTTTGTATGGTTTTCATCGGGGATATCTAAGTTTGACTTTGGTCTAAACTCCCTCAGGGATTTTTGTAAAGAGAACTATTCTTTTGATTTATTGGAATGAAATACGTGATTTCTATTATGTCTTATTTGTGTTGATATGTGACTTGGTATTTTTTCTTTTGTCTCCACATTTACTTTTTACATATGTATTTTTCATAAAATGGTATACAAATGTTATACTTTTGCGACAATATTTTATTCAAAAAATCATCCTAAGCCCTTGTAATTAATACTTGTGGATTGGGAAACACTTTTTAAGGCTATAAACATAGGGTAGCATTCCCGACTATCTTGCATTATCCAAGCAAGATCCGAAAATGTTTGAGTAAGATAATTTCATATCTTTTCCTCAACATTTATTTGGTGACCATACTGAGGAGATCTTCAATATCTCTCTGGTGGATTATATGCTTGAATTTCATTGAATATATTTATATTTATGATATATTTTCTTTGATTGTTTCATTTCTTCATGACTGTACCTATTGCAAGGAAGCCCAATATTGAACCCAGTCTTAATGATCATACCAGCATTGCTTTCACCTTGTTTAATATTATCTTAGACACCGCTCATATCTAGGTTGATCTTGAACGCTCATGGGAAGCAGTTGAACAAGACATAAATGTCCAAAAATGTTGGGAAGCTAGGAAAAGATAGCCTAGGAATCAACTTTAGCTTTCTTTTTTCTACATTTTGGTTCTTCTTTTCATGTCCTTAAACCAACATATCTCTAGGAGAAGAAGAGGTTTGTCACCTAAGATTAATCTTATTGCTGAAATAGGAAGAAGAAATGTTGTTTTATTAGCCCAACAAAGTACTCTAAGGATAACTTTGTTTGATTCATCCAGTTCATCTTTATCTCCCTTACCTATCGTTCACAAAATGGCGTCTAGTGGTGGTTCTGGTGGTTTTTATGTCAATGGAGGTTCTTCATCTCAACCTTCAGCCTCGTCAATGATTGGAAGTTTCTATAGCCATCAAATCCTGTTATAATCAACTACAAACCCCGCCAAAGTCATTAAAAAGTATGGTCTCTTCCAATTTGAGGAAGATGCTACTACTACTCTATGGCATGTTTCCTCTCCACTAAATTTATCACCTTCCACTCATCCTCTTCCCAAATTCAAATAGCACCTCTCCAAGTTTTATGGGAATAACACAATCAATGCTAATGAACACTTGGTGGAATTTTCTAATGTTTGTCATAACATAGGATCCAGTGATAACAACACTTGTATGTGCTTACTTGTTAATTCCTTTGAAGGGAAAGCTACAGCCGATTTATTTGACCTTCCTCCTAAGCTTGTTTCTACTTGGGAGGAGTTAGTATATTGGTTCAAATCTACCTATGTGAAATCCAAAATCCCAACTGAGCAGTTATGGGAATATAAAAACATTGCTTACAAAGATAGTGAAACTATCAAGTCTTTCAACTTACGTTTCACTAAATTATATAACCAAATTCCTGAACTCATTCACCCTCAAAAACAAGATGCCTTTATGAATTATTATAATCCTTTAACTTCCCCTTACCACCATAGGCTTGAAGAAAATTCCATTGATAACCTTGGTTCATCTCTGCATACTTGTTTAGAGTATGAAGAACAACTTGAAAGAACAGGTCTTCCTAAGAGAGACTCAATTAAACAGACATATATGTTCTCCCTCTTACAGCTTGTACAAGACATGAATAATCGAATGATAGTGTATGAGAGGAAAGGAAATGTCCCCTCTCTTACCCCTGGGGTATCATCTTCTTCTTCGCCACCTTTAAATAATCTTAATGAAAATAAATTTCAACCTAAAGCTACCATGCCTCATAGTTGGTGTAAATTTTTCGAGGAACGCCATGAGGAAAGTACATGTGAAGTAAAGAAGAGTTCCAGAGATAAAGTATGTGGTAAGAGACCTGAAACTACTATTTTTTTCTTAGAATTTGTAGAGCCAGAGGATGTCATGATCATAAATACTAGGAATAAATCATATGCTCCAAAAGAAAAATATGATCCTCCTCGCACTTATTCTAGCCAAATCTCATCTTCACTAGTTGTTATTGTTCAGGTTTCTAAGGATCCTAATAGTCAAGGAACTACCTCCCCTCTTCCCTCTTCCAAATACAACATTCTAAATCAATTGGCCAACATTAAAGCAAATGTTACCCTCTTGGACATGGTTGTCGTCCCTGAGCAACAAAAGCATCTGAGAAATTTCATGGAAGGAAAAGATTCCATTGTATCCAACCTCTCTTAAGATGTAGATGAAGAGGATTCATTTGTAAATAAAGTAGGTGTACATAACTTTAGGCATCCTGTAAAAAAAATCCCATTTTATAGTTCTGTAAAGATTATGGACAAGATTTCCCATTGTTGTCTCATTGATGGCGGTTCAGGCCCAAGTGTAATGTCTAAAATTATTATGGAAGAGCTAGGCTTGTCTTGTACAAATGAAAATGTGAGAATCATTCTCTCTTATAATAGTTTACAACAAACAAACATAGGTGAAATCAAGGACACGACCTTGGTTTTTTGCGCGCATCCTGAAATAACGACAACCCTTAATATTCAAGTAATTGATATACCAGTGAGTAACTACTCGATCATCTTGGGACGAGATTTCCAAGCTTTGACAAGTGGATACCTCTCACTCGAAGGGACACACTTATCAGTTCCTCAGAATGGTAAAAACATCATAGTCCTAAGGGAGGGGATAATTTCACTTTACATGGAGAGCGTCCCACAATCTAATGTGAATTATATCGAGGAGGACCTCGGAGTGTACTCCATCTTTTTTGATGATGACAACACTCCCTTGGAACAAAACGACATAGAATATGGGATGTGGCATATGCACTTTGATGGTTCATGCTCCAATGAAGGAAATAGAGATGGTATTATCTTGTACTCTCCTATGGGTAAGATTCATAACTTTTCCTATAAGTTAGATTTTTCTTACACAAACATTGTCACTGAATTTGAAGCGTTACAGCTAGGCAATGAAAATGCCTATAATTTAGGTCGTGGTCACCTTACAGTTTTTGGGGATTCCGAACTTGTTGTAAACCTTGTACGTAATATATACTCTTCTAGTAAAAATTTAATGAAATGTTACCCACAAACTGTTTTGGAACTTATCTTGAACGTACTATCTTTCAACATCACTCATGTTAAAAGGGAATTGAACTCAATGGCTAAGAAGTTAGCTTTTTTTGCAGCCTCTCCTACTTGAAAAATTCTGCCACAAACACCTGATTGTACCTTTCAACATATGTATCGTCCGCACATCCTTGACAATATAGAGTCATGGTAAGTATTCCCTAGTGATGAGATCATCTATGCTTCATCCAAAATGAAGCTTATAAGCCTAAGGAAATTATATTGATGGAAGATAAAAAAAAATCCTAAAGGCTTGGCTCCTCTAGAAAGTTCATTTTCATTGAGTGATGTAGGCAAAAAAGAAAAACATAAAGAAGAGGAGTCAAAAAGGAAAGTGGGTGAAACCATTTCCTCAAACATTGGAACACCCGAGTCTCCAAAGAACGTTAAAATAGGTGCCCAATGTTCTAAAGAAGAAAAATTGAAGTTCACTAAGTTGCTTGGTGAATTTCAAGATGTTTTTTCTTAGTCTTATGAGGATATTCATGGTTTTAATCCTACTATTATACAGCATGCCATCCCTATCAATGAAGGCATAAAACCAGTTAGGAAAAAACAGAGACCCATTAACCCTACACTGGAAGCAATTATTCAGAAGGAGTTGGAAAAACTCTTGAACGCTGGGATAATTTTCCCTGTTAACTATTCTGAGTGGGTTTCTAATTTGGTTCTCATTTAGAAATCAACAGGTCAGATCAGATTATGCATTGATTTTCACGCATTGAATAGGGAAAGCATTAAAGACCATTTTCCTCTTCCTAATATGGAAATGATTTTCCAACAAGTTGTAGGGTCACAAATGATGTCCTTACTGGACAATTTTTCTGGTTATAATCAAATCAAGGTAAAAAGGGAAGATAGATTTAAAACCACTTTTATTACTCGTTGGGGAACTTTTTCTTATGAACGTATGCCTTGTGGCTTATCTAATGTGGGTGCTACTTTTCAAAGAGCTATGCAAATAGCTTTTTACGATTTGATCGGTAAATTATTCAGATTTATCTTGATGACTTAACTATGTATTCTAAAAACCGATCCGATCATTTCAGTCATCTTAGAAAGATTCTCATGCGATGCAGAAAATTTGGCATTTATTTAAATCCTTCCAAGACTATTTTCGGCATTACCAAGGGAAAACGCCTTGGACACATTGTCTCGGATTCAGGAATAAGCATTGATCCCAAAAGGATTAGTTCTATCCTAAATCTTCCTGCTCCTACTTTCAAGAAGGAGGTTCAAGATTTCATGGGTGTTATTAACTTCATCTGTAGGTTTTTTCCTGATTTTGCTGTGATGTTCAAGCCAATTCACAATATCCTTAAGCAAGATCGTTCTTTTTCTTGGACAGATGATGTCGAAAATGATTTTGTAGGGATCAAGAAAGCAACCAATTCTGCACTGGTTTTGGTGAAGCTGGATTTTGAGAAAGAATTTATGATATATACTAATGCCACAGAGAAGCAATTTATGCCATCCTCCTTCAATGTGATGACCAAGATAATGAAAAAACAGTGGCTTACATGAGTTAAAGCTTGTCTGATGATGAGTTTAAATATTCTTTTATTGAGAAGCATGATTTCTCTCTTGTTAAAGTTATTGAAAAATTTTGCCACTTCATCTTAGGTAAGCATACGTTGGTAAAAGTCCCTTTACCTACTATCAATTTTTTACTCTCACGGACTTATCTTTCAGGGAAGCTTTCACATTGGCTTGCCAAGATTAAGGAGCATGATTTAACTATCAGGACTTCTAATACTATCAATGGATGTGACTTAGCCCTTCACTTAGCTCAGCATGCTGAAATGAGTGAAGAAATTGATGAACGGGATAGCTCTCTATCAACGTTGTTCTACATTGACAATCAAATCCTTCCTGTGTCTGAACATCCTTGGTATAAAGATCTGGTTCATTACATGCAAAATCAAAGATTTCCATATAACTTAGACACTCATCAAATAAGAAGACTCTTCCTCGAATATGCTAGATATGTCATTATAGGAGACTTCTTGTTTAGAAGATCTGTCGATGGTATGTTACTTCGATGTGTGAACAATGAGGAAGCACATAAATTGTTGCAAGAGACTCATGGTTCTTCAAATTCTGTTATCCATGTAGGAGGTCACTTTTCTACTTTTAAGATTAACAAGAAAGGGTATTATTGTCCTTCAATCTTTCGTGATTCCTATAATTTTTCGAGATCTTATGACAAATGCCAGAAATTTGCTAGGAAAGAATGTCTTTCCGCTATGCCTTTACAACCTGTCCTCCCTGATTTTTCTTTCTCAAAATGGGGTTCGGACTTTATTGGTCCTATTAATCCTCCATCTTTAGCAGGACAAGTCTTTATCTTGATAGCCACAAACTATTTTACAAAATGGACTGAAGTTGTTCTGCTTAAGCATTTGCAGGATGAGCAGGTGATTTCTTTTCTTGAAACTAATATTTTTTCCAGATTTGGACTTCCTTTGGAAATCATTACAGACATTGGTCCTGCCTTTATTTCTGCTAAGCTGACCCAGTTTTTAGCTAAATTGGGGGTTAAACATTTTAACTCGTCATCTTATTATCCCCAAGGTAATGGGTAGGACAAGTCTACCAACAAGAATCTGGTAAGAATTATCAAGAGACTCATTGAATATAATCATCATCAATGGCACACTTTCCTCACGTATGCCCTTTGGGAAGATTGCACCCACCAAGGTGAGGATTGGTTGCACTCCTTTCCATCTTTTTTATGGTCAGGAAGACATTATGCCTACTGAGCTGGAACTTTCCTCCTTAAGGTTAATGCTACAGGTCGAAGAATTAAATTCTTCTGATGTTTCTCAAAGAATGAATGTTCTTTTGCATTTAGAGCAGAAAGGGACGTTTTCCTTGGATAATATAAAGAGAAGACAATAGACTGTTAAAAAATATTTCAAAAAAAGTGTCAAGGCTGTCAAATTTAAAGTTAATGAGAAAGAATTTTTGTGGGATTCATCTCGTGTTGATGGAGGAAGGCATTCAAATTTTCAAAAATTATGGTTGGGTCCTTTTAAGATCGCTTTTGTCCTGGGCACAAATTCTTACATTCTAAAGGACTTACAAGAACGATTGTTTTCCTACAGCACTAACGGTTCCCACTTAAAACATTACGTGGAACCAAATTGAAAAGTTTAACATTGTATGGAATGTTTTATGTATTATAATAATTTTTCATTTTCGTTTTACATTTCTGTTTTTTTTACATTTATGTCATTTCATTTCTTCTTATTTCAATTATGTTGTGTCATTTCTACTAGGAAATTTCTTGTTGTTTGTTTTTTTTTACTTCTTTTCTTGTCAAAATAAAATGTTGAATCAGTTTTGCCACAACGACACTTCTGCAAGGTATTGTTAATCAATAACAATCGATTTACACAACTGTCATGATGTTCCTATGAAAAACATCATTGAAATTGATATCTTCTTCAACTTTTGTTTTATAACATAGTTGGTTGTATCCCTCTTCTACTTTTCTTTTCTTGCATCCATTTCAAGATTCAAAAAAGCGAGTTCAGAAAAAATTTCTCCTGGAAGTCAAGAACATTTTTTTTTAGTTGAATGGTTATCCTTACAGGGATAAATCCCCTCATTCTTAACACTTTCCATGAGTTATTCCCAAATTCCCAGTCATTATTCCATTAAATCCGCTCACTACCACCTATTCCATAATCATTCTGATTTATATCTTCTTGATCCGATGTTACATGGTCTGCAAAACTAGATATTCTAAGTTCCTAATCTATTGGAAATAGATTTCCCTATGGAGTCATCAGTTTGTTGACGATTAAAATCTCAACAATGAATTCCGCCCGCAAAGGATTGCTAAAGTGGTATTATTTAATATGATAATAATATAATACTAGTAGGTGGGACCCCCTTGTAGACTAGAAGTGTAATGATAGACATATGACACATATTTTGTTGTTGTGATGATGTTGCCTACACAGTCCTACGTTTTTTATGATGAAATCTTGGTGTCACTTGGCGTGATAATAAGTGGATGATACATTATTGTGGAATGCTTTTGGAAATCACTTGCGACACAGAAGAGTTTCTATGAGTGTGAGGGTCGTGTTGTTACATGTGTTGTGTTATAACCTTGTTACTAATTCATATGATTGATTACTTATCCACATATATGCAAGGGATACTTAATGGGAGCTTGATCAAAACAAAGAAGAAACTATAAAAAGGTTCTAAATTTATAGCAAAAGGAAAGAAACTATGTAAAAAGATTACATGCAAACTTCGAATGAAAGAACAAATGGATACTAGTGTTAGTCCTAGCAATTATGTTATTTGTTTCATTAATGGACTATGAAAATTTCATTAAAGACAAATGGAGGCGCATATAGCAATGTTGATATGGATTTTTGTGTGGAATTGTGGCAAGGGTTAACATATGAAGTATCCTGGGTGGTGCATTATGAAATAGATATGGTCTCGGATCTTACGATGGATTGGAATTGATTATGCATTGGTTATATGGTTTGATTTATTGGTTGATGTTATGCTTATTGGGTTGTCTTGTACTTGGAATTGAATGGGGCCAAGTGATGGAAGTGACGTGCATTTACTGCACGTCACTCCAAACCTTCCCTATCACCTATCACCCTAGCATTGTTGCATTGTTACATTATCTCTCTGTTGGTTGTGAAGCTCCACGTTTTCAGGTTTTTGGAAGGTAAATCTCAGCCAACTTGTCATTTAATCATTTTTCCCATAGGTATGGTTATTTTCTCTCCATCCATGATGGATTCTTTGTTTTATGAACCAAATGGTGGCTCAATGATACTCGGATTCTATGTGTTCTTTAGATTTTCGACTGTGTGTAAATATGGTGTTATGGCTCTCTATGATGACTATTAAATGTTGGTAGTTGTAAGAAGAGAACTGGGCATTATTGAATATTAAGGTTGTGCATTGGTTATTTATGGGTCAACTTCATTTTTATTAATTGTTCTTTGTGGAATAATGGAGACAGTGGTGCCATGAATCTCTGTGTTTTATGGTTGAAGGGTTTTTTCACCAGTTGTATTTCAGTGGATTTCAACTCTTGGTCCTTATCATAGTATTTATCCAGTTACAGAGTGGTTGTACACTGTTGGTGTGCTTCTTTTATCTAACCTCGAACTGTTGTTAATAGCTCATTCTTGACTATCTTTTCTCTGAAAGCTTTCCAAAAGTCCAGTCTTGGTCACCCAAATATTAATGCAGGCTTGTGTGTTTAATGGATATCATATGAAAAGGGATTTCCACATACCACTCTTATCTTTCTCGCTGTAATGATGATTGTATGTGGCCTCACCATCAATATTTTTCAAAAGTTGCTCAGCTTTTCGGGTGTTAGAAAGAGACATTATATCTCTATGTTTTTTTAATACCTGCCATTGTTAAGTTAACCCTCGTCTCTTCTCTGCAAGTACTATAGGCGCCTGTGTGCACTAGGTTATTTTACTTGAATTTCATTTGTCTCTCCTCGAGTGTTAACTTATGGTTCCATCAAGGGCTTGGAGTAATAATTCGAAGGATTGTGTGGCTCACTGTTGTTTCATTTTCAAATTTATTTTTTTTGGCCTGTGGTTGTTAATCGATGGTGAAACGGAGATAAGTATTGGAAGGTCGTCAACTCTATGTGTTTTGTTTAAAGGGACAAATAGGCTTGCGTTGCCTCTTTGTATTTGATTTAAGAGCCTGACTTGAACTCTGACTTGTCTCTGCTCTCCTTGGGCACATTCTGGGGTTTGTCAAGTATTTGGTGATCAATTTAATGACTATGGAATTTTAAAGACATGTACTCTCTCGTTATAAATTCATCCTCTTGGTCAAGTCTCTGTGAGGTCCTTCTGTGATGAAATTTTTTGAACAAATGAAAAGGAAATGAACAGTTTCTTGCAGTCGAGGGTTTACTTTCTATTCATTATGGTCTTGATCACTGTGTTTAATTCAACATGATTTTGATTTCTTAAAGAGACACCTGTGTGAGGTTTACCAAGCCCGATCAGGGTTTTGGCAAGTTAAAAGTAATGCCTATGTGTCAATCGAGTTATGTTCGCTTCATATATGGAATGGTTATATTGGAATCATCGCACAGACTATAAATTGTTTTAAAAGAAGTTATATATGTGGATACACACAGAGATCAAGCTTGGGGTTATGTTTAGGTTGACTTTTATTATCAATTCAAGATTTTGTTGATTGATATGATTAAATCCCTATGTATGATCAGGAATGCTTTTGAGTCTATCCATGTTTTTGAAAAGACACTTGTGTACATTTAAATTGGGCCCAATTGTTGATCAGAGAACAATGATTGTTGATTTTTTATTATGGTGCATTATTGATTATCAGGGATAGATGTTGAGCATATTGTTGTGCATGTTTTGATTATTTAAAAAAAAAAAAAGGGATCAGTGTTGTAATAAACAATACTATTGAATGGAAAAAGTTTGTATAAGTTATAAATGCATAGACTGTTATAAATCAAAGAATTCTGGGAAATTTGATTATTGAAACAACAAGCATTTTTTTATACGATTGAGGAACAGTGAATGTTGGTCTTGGAAGTGGATGTTTTTTGGATTAATTTTGAACAGAGTTATGATTGGTGATTTATTTGATTTATTTAATTTATTTTATGAACAGTATCCATCTAATTCCCTGTCATTTTCTCACTTTTTCACTCAATAAAAATCCCCTCACGATCCCATATTCATTTTTCACGCCATGTTCTTTAAAATTAAATTAAAGCTCTGTATTACAGCAATTAAGAAATAACACAGAGATAGATCATAGCTGATATGTTTTGGTTATTGTTGCACAGTCGTTTTTTTAATGAATTGTTGAGAAGTAATTGTGTTCTTACTCCCTTTCATTTTTCTCACTTTTCGCTCAATACAATCCCCTCAAATATCCTAGAACCCTAATTCACCCCCTGCTCCTTGACAATTATTAGATGAATTTTATGGATTGGATTGCATGGGTCTGATGTTATTGTTGAGCCAAACTTTGTTTCATATTAAGAGATTGTCATGTATGGTTTGTTTAAGAAGCTAGTTTCTAATAATCAATGCATACAGGATGAGATTATTTAGCAGAGGAATTCATCGCCGAAATAATAGGGGTGGAGGGAATTGGAATAGAGGGCCTATAAGGCCAATATTCTCAATACATTTCGATGTAGATCCTCAAGAGTTAAAGAAACTCTTCCAAGTTGGATTTTTCAATTGGATTGGACAAGGGGTAGTCCAACCTAGACCAGAGAGGCCTCCCTTCCAACCCTAGCATGTCCCTAGTATCCATGTGCCCCCTCATGTTTCGTTGCAACCTAAAGTCCTCGAGAATGATGGATGGCAGGAGATTGTTCACCCAACAGTTTCCCAACATCGTGGCTGGAAAAATTTGTCTCTACCATTTCCTCCTCCCCCTGCTAACCCAAATGTCCAGATTTCCCCTGCACACTCACCTGTACAGTCCTCCCACACAAGCAAAAGACTCAAAACCGAAGCCCACCATATGCATGATAAAGGAAAAGTTGTTGTTGCCCCCTTTTCTCCCTCAAGTGATTCAGTCAAATTTGTTTCTTCCCGCATGCACTTGAGAGATGATTGTTCTCATGTCATCAATGATATCAAGCCTCAAGGCTCTACATATTTTAAGGCTAATTCAAAGAAGTCAAAAGGGGATAGCAGCAAAAAAGGGAAAATTGACTCTCAAAGTGGAAAATACGATTTTTTGTTTTACTTTATTATTGTTTTATTGAGGACAGTGGACCGTTGAAGTTTTTGGACAGCATTCTATTTTTGGTTATGTGGATATTATATGTTTGGATATGATTTGAAATATCATTGATATTTAATTTTCAAATTATGGAAATGATTATGGGAGCCACAAGGAGGGATGTGTATGATTTATTGTCTAGTTATGTTTATTTGTGTTAAAGAAATTAAGGGACTCAAAAGGGGTCCCACCTACTAGTTATTATTTATTAAAAAACCCTTATTATTATTATTATTATTATTAATTCTTCCTCTAAACTAAACGTTAGTTGAGTTTTAGTTAACTTAACTAAATGAAGTGGTTGAACTACTTCAACTAATTTGGAATGCATAAAAGCAAAAGGAGGAGGAAAAACAAGGGGAGAATAGAAGGAGAAAGCATACTAAAGTTTTCTCTTGAGTTTTATTGAGATAGTTCAGTTTTCATTCATTCTTCAATTCATTAAAAACCTAATTATATTTTATGAAAGTAGGGTCCTATTGTAGACAATAATATTCAAAGTTGAATTACATCATTCAGACACTTGTTTTCAAAGGTGTTGATCTATCTTTGATAGTCTGTGTAGACTTGTTTGTTTATGAATTAAATTTCATGACTGATAAAGGATATTGTGAAGATTCGAGTGGGCAGGAACCTGTAGCAAGATGATCCATATTTTAAAGTTCATTTTTCACTTCTCGTCAGAGTCCTTTTGTATGGTTTTCATCGGGGATATCTAAGTTTGACTTTGGTCCAAACTCCCTCAAGGATTTTTGTAAAGAGAACGATTCTTTTGATTTCTTCGAATGAAACAAGTGATTGTTATTCTGTCTCATCTGTGTTGATATGTGACTTGGTATTTTTATTTTGTCTCCACATTTACTTTTTACATCTATATTTTTCAGAAAATGTTATAAAAATGTTATACTTTTGAAACAATATTTTATTCAAAAAATCATCCTAACCCCTTGTAATTAATACTTGTGGATTGGGAAACACTTTTTGAGGCTATAAACATAGGGTAACATTCCCGACTATCTTGCATTAGCCAAGAAATATTCAAAAATGTTTGAGTAAGATAATTTCGTATCTTTTCCTCAACAATAACCATCAAGTAAAATGTTTACAAGTTGAGTTTAATTAATCACCAACAAAGGAGATATGTGGAGGTTGATTTAGACATTCATGAAATGGTAATATGTAGTGAAGTTGATCCGGCATCCAACAAAAGGAAAATATGGACAAGTTGCCTTCAAAAAATGGCCTATACTGACCAACTCGTAGACTTTATGGGGAAATTTCTCACATGTTGGCTAATTGGGCATGTTCTGCAAAAAAACCATGTTGTAGAATTTCAAAATTTGTTTCCACCACTCCAGAATCGTCATATGAAAATCACTATATAAATTGGTGTACGAAAATTAATTAATAAAAGTAACCATTTGTGTTAATTAAATGAAGGGGTGCAATGTTTCATTTCAAAATGACACATTGTTTCAAAGTGGAACCCTTTGGAGGAATATATAAGTAAAGGAATATGAAAGAAAGATAATGAGGAAAGAGAATGTCTTGGTATATATATATATATATATATATATATATATATATATATATATATATATATA
>JZKD02S2093489.1:27108-38274 GCA_000966675.3 Picea glauca | reverse complement strand
AGAGATTGCTCCATCTCTACATTTTTCATAAATCAACTTACCCTTGCAATTTGTTGTCCTTCTTTTTATAGTGCATCTACAATCATATTTTTTTCTCTATACACATGTGAATGAATCTAACTTGAACAAGGTTGTTAACTCTTTGATGGATTCATTGGATGAATGTTTAAAAATTGAGTTGTTCCTTTCATCCACTTTATCACTAGGTTGGAATCACCATAAACTTGGATTTGCTTTACATTTTTCTCCACAACAAATTTTAGGAGCAATATCAATGCCATTAAATTTGCATAATTGTTAGGGGTGGTAGGTGCAGGGGGGATCATCATTGATATCAGAGGAACACATTAATTGAGCTAAGAATGGGGTCTAGGGATATCCATCAACAATCAAGTCGAGGCCTACACCCTCTTCCAAGGGCTTAAACATTATGAATCAAGAAAAGTTAAGTCTCTTATAGTCATTAGGGATTCAACTATTATCATCAAGCTCACGATCAAATTACAACCCCCAATTGGTAGTGATCTATCCCGTCTAATAGCAAGATTAAAAAGGAAGCATTTGGCTTTGACACTAGTGAACTTTTTCATGTCTTGAGAGACCTCAATCGATAGGCAGACAATCATGCCAATCAATCCTCAATACTTGGTGCTAGTATTTTACGAAAAGAGGGGGGAATATTCACTCAACCTATCCCCTAAATATTTGTCCCTCATTCTTGATTTAATGATGACCTTTCAGCTCACAAAATAGTTATGCAAAAGGCCACGTATCATGACAATTTACGGGTTAGCAATCAAAGGTATTTGGGGAAGCAAGATCCTATGCATCATGGCACCACACATGCCAATGTTAATGCTTAGCCAATGTTTTAAAGTGGGAAATATGAAACCTTAGGTCACATGTGGGATTATGGTTGTTAGACTTAGTGTTGGAGGGAAGGTCAACCTCTCGCATTGGATGGAAACCCATATATAACAAAAAAGACAAATTTAGCTTCTAGAAGCAGAGTGTTCAATGTTATGGAATATGGTATGTAATCTTAGCCAAGGAACCTAGTTGACAACTTCTGAATCTGCATAAGCCAAAGGGCTATGATCTAGGTGGACCCAAAGAAGAGGAAATTGTACATCAAATGTTTGAGGATATGGAGTTGGAACATATAGGATTACATCCCACGAATGTTGGTCAAGATTAAGCACACAATGAACACATATTTTATTAATTTTAGTTTATATGATTTGTAAAGAAGTATGGATATTGGGTGTTTTCTTTAGAGTATACACTAGTAGTAGTTTTTTTAAATCCTCCGTGAAAGATGATATCAATTTTGGAGCCTTTTTTCTTGCTTGATATGTTAAATTTTGAAATCAGAAACAACATTCATTTTGTATTATCTCACTTTATAATTCGGATGTAGCCCTTTTAATACAATTTTGTTTATGTTTTTGTTATTAAAAAAAAACTATGCATAGTTGTTAGAGCTACTTCCAAGTCCTGCCTTCATTTTAATTGTGTGACTCTCATCCAATACATAATAGATCCAACATTACTCTGTTCTGAGGACCCTACCTTGCCCCATCGAAAACCCCCCAAGCTCATTTTTTTATTAATCATCACTTCATCCAACTATCTTTCTTTCTTCTGAATGACTGGTAACATTTATGTCATGGCCATAGATCTAACTACACCCCCAAAAAATCAAGTATGGACTGAAACAACTCTCCATTCCTTTTACTCTATTTTTCTCATCCAGTTTTTCAAGGAACCCTCAAAGGAATCTCTGATCCACCCTTTCTTCACCCCTATGATCTACTCAGCCTCTATCCAGATTTGTTTTGCATAGGAACACTTAATATGCAAATGAGATATGGTTTCTTCATATTCTCTACATAGAAAGCATATTCCAGAGCCTTGTTTGGCCCTATTTTGTAGGTCTTCCCAAGTCAATACCTGATTTCTAGTTTAGCCAACCATATGATGCTTTTTTTTCTTACAGGCCTTTACCTTTCATAATTTCTTCCACCACCAATATGATTGTTTAGGATTGATAGAGAATTTAGCTTGGTATCCTAATTTGGTTGAGTAATGTCCCAATGTTTGAGTCTTGGACCATACCATAATGTCATTTGCTTCCCTAATTATTATATGGATTATTTGTGAGTTGTACACATGCAATCTATGTATCTACATCTTCCCCTTCCAACCCAATTCTATATTCCCTAATCCGTCCTTGTTTCCAAATATTGGTTGTCCCCTGGTCAACTATTTGGTTAAGGGTATATATTACTTTGCCCTGAATTTGTTCTCTCATCCTATTTGGAATCCTATACTCATTTCTACATCCAATCCATGAATCCACTCCAATCATATATTTATCTCATGCCGCAAATTTCCATACCAACCAGTTGTCTATCACTGAAAATGGTTGTACTAATTCCTTCCAATGGGTAAACACATTTTTGGTTGCCTCTCTTTGACTTCTAATCTAGGCAATGACTGATCTTGGAATTATGTATATCTAAACCATGATGTCTTTCCATGTACCTTCATGTGTGATTACTCTCTATGAGATATTTGTAGCCAATAATTTCCCAAAGAAATGAATGTTCTTAAGGCCCCATCCACCTTCCTCCTATGGCTTAGCTATCACCTTCAATTTAACCAATGGAATTCCTTTTGTATTTTTCCCTTGTCCATAAAAACCTAAATACCTTATTTTGTATCCTCTATAGAATCCGCTTTGGGATATAAGATAGTATGCTAGAAGATATGTATGGCCTCCAAATTAATTGAATTTATCGAGGTCAACCTACCCCCATTGACAACTATATATTACACCAAATATTTGAGCCTCTATCTTTTGTATTGACCAATCCCATTCCTTGTTTCCATATCCATTGGGATTGAGAGGAAACACTTGGTATTTGAATCCAACTTGAAATTCAATGGATTTGAGAGGGAAGATACGTAGAACCCATTTCTCTAGTGAAATGTCCACACCATTACAAGAAATGATAGAATTTGATACATTAATTTCCATACATGTTGTAGTACTATAGGTATCCATAAGTTCTTTAGCTTTTTTTTCTTGCATTAGAGAACCTTTAATGAACATAATAACATCATTAACAAACAATATTATGTGATAACCATAAATATCTCCCCATATTAACCCTTGGACTTACCCCAATTATCTTGGCCTCTAAAATTTCCCTACTAGAACCTTCTACTATTATGAGGAACACCAATGGTGACTATGGGAAATGTTGCTTCAGTCCCCTTGATGGAGTGAAAACTTGGAAGTTAACCCATTAATTAGGACAACAAAGGTTACTGATGTTAAGCATCTCATTATCCATTTCACCACTGACGGGAAAAATCCCATATGTAACAACCTAATATAAATCCAATTTGACCCATCATATGCCTTAGGAAAATCTATCTTCATCATTATAGATGGTGGTGTAATACCCTAGTCTAGACCCTTTTAACTTGATATTGTTTATATTGTAATTATTCTTTTCATTTAATATGTGTTGGTCCACACCATGAGGTAGTTTCCATGATGATTTTGAATACTGACAAACATGATCATTTTAATGTTAATGAAAGGTTCCAAGGCTAATTGTTGGAAAGGACACATATGGGGCTATGAGTCCATTGAGGGGAAAGTAAGGGGCTCTAATGGAGAAAATGACCTATTCCTTAGGATGATACTTTACCCTATCCATAAAACTCCTTCATTTGATTGTCTTATTTCCATTTATCATTAAGTTTATGCTAAATTGGATTGAGAACCTAGTTAAAGGAAAATGGAAATATGAATATGGGAACGTAGTAATCCTATGCTAAAGTGCCTAACTCCTATTTTGTAGTAACCACCTCCTACCTTTGGGGAATGAAGAAAGGGGTGGAATAAATACTCCTCCCTCTCACTCCATTGACCCAAATTAATCATGCAAAAATTCGAATTTGGAGAGGAGAGCTTGGGAAAAAGAGGGCTCTTAAGGAAAAATAGAGGTTTTGAAAAAGAAAAACTCAACTCATTTGATATATGATCCATGTAGAGTTGAAAAAAAGGTTGTTGGGTGAGATTGGGTGAGTTATGCTTATGAAACCTATAGGCATCCTCCTACACATATTGGTTTTCTTCATGGGACTCACATGCATGTACTACGATGGCATAAAAGGCTTCCTTTTGATGAAATTTAGGGTTTGAAGAGTTGAAATGAGGGTATACATGGGTGTAAACTATGATGAATGTGTAACAACACTTATTAAGTGATTTGTTGATGCTTATGAAGGATTTGTGATCTAGATTGGATCATTATATTAGTTTTTATATATCTCAATTCTTTCAAAGTGGAAAAAATTGGAGGAATTAACTTGCAGGGTCATTTTAACGACAAGTCCCAGTTTGGAAAATTGGGGTTCAAAACCTTCTGGAGCCATCTTGATGCATCAAATGGATTTTTTTGAGGTAAATTTTTTTGCAGCTTTAGCTTGGATCCCTTGATGCTGATCTACACTCATATACCTTTCCATAACGCAAAAATCATGTCAATCAGAGTTCGTATGCAAAATTTATGCCTCCCACAAGTTGACCTACCATGTTGAACACTAGGGCACGAGAGGATGCCATGTCAACCCCCGTTACTCATGCATATGGAGCCAACCATGTGTGGACTTTCAAGAATATTCTAGGAGGTTCAAAACCTTGTCACAATTGACGGTTGAGGAAGTCAAAACCCTACCACTAGATGACTATCAGGCTATGTAAAATATCGAGTCACTAGGAGGAGAAGGGGTTCCATTCTTTTGCATTGTATCTTGTTCCATAGCTGAGAAAAATACCTGAGAGTGGTATTTTGTGAGCATAATAAAGGAGGAGGAGGATTCTATAGCAATCGTTCAGGCCATAATGTTAAAATGTAACTCCATAGTGAGTTCCCATTCCTTTGTATGTGCATTTTATAATCAAAGCAAAGGGAGCAGAGCATATGCCTCACCTTTTAGCTAGGTTTTCTCTCATGTTGGGTTTCCCAAGTCAAATATTGTGTTTGTTTGTGTGGTGGTGCGTATTTTTTGCATGTTCTTTCATTTTTGTATTTCAATTGTTTCTTAAACTCAAGCAAAGCTAGTAATTAAATAATATGAGATCTAAAGAAATAAACTGCAAAAAACTAAGATTTCAGAATAGTTTAAGATCTGTTGTGATGAACTATTTCAGTGGAATGTCCACAACAATTTACAAATCATATTGGTATATGAGAAGGTTTCTTTGGGGTATTTTTGGGAATTTGTAGGGACCCAAGAATTAGTTTAAGAAGAAAGTCGCAGAACCCCAACCATGGATGACAAGTTCGTTCATAAAAACCCTTGAGATATAGTAGATGAGATATTTATGAGGCTGGAAGAGAAAGCCACTGACATATCTCACAATATGTCCCTCCTCATGGTGGCTCTAACAAGTAAGCTCAGACCATTTGGAGAGATTGAAGGCTCTAACTCTAAGATATTATCAAAAGGGAAATTGGGAGATAATGAAGACCCATAAAAGGAGTCAAGGAAAGAGCCTGAGAAAGAGCAACCTAACTTGAGCGTCATTAACCCTTCGCAGTCCCTATTCAAGATAGAATTGAAAAATGGACATAAAGCTATACCAAGGTGAGATCGATGCATTAAAATTGAATCATTGCTTGTAACAACCAAAAGTTTACTTCAACATTCACCATAAAGATGGGGAGAAAAATGTATCATTTTCCAAACTGAAGTTAGAGGGCCATGCTTTAACTTGGTGGGAAAGTCACATAAAGATACTTAGGTTGGAGGGTGATCCACTAGTAACTAAGTGGGAGGATTTAAAAACCCTCATTAAGTCTTGGTTTGATCCTATTAGGTATGTATAGGACCAATGAATCTGTTGGAATTACTTCAGGTAAAGGTAGGGGTAGAATGTAGAGGAGTACACCACCAAGCTTAGAAATATGACCATCATGTTGGGTATCTCTCCCAAGAACCCATATGTACTCCTTGAGTATCTGGGGGGTCTACATAGTCATCTACGAAAGCAAGTGATTATTTTTAAGCCAAGGATGGTGGATGAGACATGTGTACATTGACAATATCTGGAAAACATAGGCCACAAGAAAGGGAAACCGAACTATTCCAAGTAGAAAGAGCATCAGGAGGATTTCAAGGAGGGGAAGATGAAGTGGAAGGGGGGGGAGGATAAGAAGACATAGCCACTGCACATTAGTGCAAGGATCCTAGAAACCATTTTAAGCATTGCAATATTAATGGTCACACTGAGGAAAAGTGTTGGAAACTACATCCAAAATTGAACCCAAAGAACCACAAGAAAGATGCAAAGAAAAGGAATCTTCTAGCCACAGATTCAAGAAATCAGATTGAAAGCAACTCTGATGTGGATGAGAAGATTGTTTTCACATCAATGCATAAAGAGGTGAATTTGAGTAGACTTATTCACTAGGAAGAGAAGGAGATGATCAAACTCTTCCACATCAAGATCCAGGTCAAGAAGACAAAGATAGATGCTTTGTTCGACTTCGGTTCATAGGATAATATCATAGCAACAGATATGGTTAGCAAGCTTAGATTGGAGGTTCGCGATCATCCTAGCCCCTATCCATTAGGTTGGGTAAATAAGGATGTATATATCAAGGTAACATAATATTGTAAGATTAAATTTTTTGTAAGTGCAAACTTTATTGAAGAAGTGGTGTTGGATGTAGTACCCCTGGACTTGTGGGGTGTAGTGTTTGGGAGCCCCTACATGTATATGAGGGATGCAATCCTCATGTAGATATACAACTAGTACCACTTGATAAAGGATGGGAAGTCATACATAATAAATGCACACAAAGGTAAATCGAAGATCTCACTAGCAAGTGCCAACCAAGCCAAGAAGTTGATTAATTTTAGTAAGAAATATGTTTTACTTTTCTTAAGAGAAAATCAGTTTGATGATGAGTTGATAAGAGTAAGAAAATCCCTAGAGGGGTATACTAAAGAGCATAAACATTAGTTGGAGGAGTTGCTACAGGAATATAGAGGAGTGTTCTATGAGCCTAAAGGGATACCGCCCATGAAGGAAGTGGAGCACGAAATACAATTATTGCCAGACTCCCCATTGCCAAACAATGGGTTGTATAGATAATATGTTTTTGAAGCAAATGAAGTGAAGATGCAGTTGTAGTTGCTACTACAGAAATGAGTGATTTGATCGAGCACTTTACCTTGTGGGCCACCTATCATTATAGTACCCAAGAAGGATGGGACTTGGTGGATGTGTATCAATTACAAAGCTTTAAACAAGATTACACTCAGGAATCGATACCCTCTACCCATGATTGATGATTTGTTAGACCAGTTGCAGCATGCCAAGTACTTCACAAAGTTCGATCTGAAATTGGTATACCACCATGTACTTATCAAAGAATAAGACACCTATAAGATCGACTTCAAGACAAGGCGAGGTCTATATAAATGGTTGGTCATGCCAATTGGCTTATGTAATGCACCCGCTACATTTATGAGAATGATGAATGATGTATTACACCCATATTTACATTCATTTGTAATAATATATTTGGATGATATATTAGTTTATATCTCTACATGGGAAGATCACATGTCACATCTCACATCTTATGCAGGTGTTAGAGGCCCTCAAAAAGCACCAACTGCTAGCTAACCTTAAGAAATGCGAGTTTTCTCAGTAGTTATTGTTGTGTTTGGGGTATGTGATCGATGGATGGGAACTCAAGATAGATCCCACAAAGATGGAGGCCATCATGAAATGGCCAATTCCTACAACTGTCACTAAAGTTAGGAACTTTGTTGGGGCATCAAAGTACTTGTGGAAGTTTATAGATTCATTTTCAGTAGTAGCTACACCACTCCATGCCATGACAACAAGTGGTAAGAGTTTCTAGTGGGGAAGAATCAACAAAAGGCTTTCGATGAGCTGAAAAGAAAGTTTGGTCAAGCACTAGTTTTCACATTACCAAACTTGAAAAATCCTTTTGAAGTGGAGACAAATGCAAGTGGTTATGCCATGGGAGCCATTTTGATGCAAGGATGAAGGCTTGAATATTTTTAATCTGAGATATTTCATGAGGCAATTCTCAACGACCCTACCTATGACAAGGAACGTATGCCCTGGTTCAAGTTGTCAAGAAGTGGAAGCACTATCTAATGGGAAATGAGACCATCATCCACACAGATCACTAGTTGCTACAGTATTTGCAGGCCCAAAGTAAGCTACAACAAACCATACATTACAAGTGGATGGTTTTTTTTACAACAATTTCACCTAGTCATCAAGTATAAGAAGGACAACACAAATATGTTGGTAGACATGCTTTCAAGGCCACCCATGTCCAAGATTACAACTTTGGGAACCCCGATGCACATGGGGAGCCTTTTAACCATGATGCATACAAAGAAACATACACAGAAGATGAAGACGTCAAGAAGGTGTTTCAACAACTATAGGGTCAAATTCATATAGAAGAAGGCGACGGTAAGGATGACTATTATCTCCAAAATGGGTTACTTTATAAGCTAGACAAGCTATGCATTCCTGAAGGTGAAATATTGTAGCTTATCAAAGAGGCCCACACCTACACTTACAAGGTTGTAGGCCATTTTGGTGTTGGGAAGATGGTTGCTAACTTATAGAGGTATGCGTATTGGCCCAAAATGCAAGAAAATGTAGCATGATATATAAGAGGATGCATAATTTATTGTATCAACAAGCCTAGTAACATGAAGAAAGGTCTATACCATCCCTTACCTATACCCACCAAACATTGGGAAATAATTTCCATGGATTTTGTCGGAGTTTTACCAACAACCGGGAAGGGACATGACTATCTATTTGTGGTAGTCGATAGGTTCAATAAGATGTTCATTCTCATGCCTTGTAAAAAGACCATTAAAGGACAAAAAACAACAAACAAGTTCTTTGAACATGTCTGGGTGCACTTTGAGATACCAAGGAGCATCATCTTAGACAGGGATACTAGATTTTTCAGTGCATTTTGGATTACACTATGGGACAAGATGAACAGTAAGTTGAAGAGATGTACAACATTCCATCCACAGATCGATGGGAAAACATAAGTAGTAAACCAGACTTTGGTGTAACTTTTGAGGGGTTACAATCAGAAGCATCTAAATACCTGGGATGAAAATCCGATCTATATGCAACACTCTTATAATAGAGTAGTCCACACTTCTGCCGGTAAGTCACCTTTTGAAACTTGCTTTGGATATTTTCCACCTTCACCCTTGGATGTTGTACATTGACAATAAGGAGGAGTGAGGGAGGACCTCACAAGAGATGCATTGAGAGTAGAAAAAAATGTTGAGATGATTAGGTAGATCCATTTGCAAGTGGAGGAGACGCTGGAGAAGTCATGGGAAAAGTATAAGGCTAGACATGATCAACAAAGAACTGAGAAGTCATTCAAAGTGGGAGACATAATTTGGTTACAACTGAATAAGGAAAGACTACAAATTCCTATTAAGAAGATCAAGGCTCTTCGGTTGGCCATTTTGAGATATTGGAGAAGGTGGGAGATAATTCCTACAAATTCAGTCTATCCCCATACATGCACATTTACTTAGTAATCAATGTGGAGAATCTGAAACTCTATGAGCCTTCCATGTTGGATCAGGAGGAGAAGCAGGTCCTACCTATAATAGAGGACTTAGCACCAGATGCTTAGGCAGAGTTGGTTGAAGACACAATTTTGCAGAAGAAGTCTAGAACAACAAGACAGGGGCAACATGACTTTTGGCAGATTGGGTTGAAAGGACAACTTCCAAGAAAAACAAAATGATACTTTAGAGAGAAGGTGGAGGAAAAATTTCCTCGCCTCATTTAGTAAAGATTTTGGGGACCAAAAGCCTCCCTAAATGGAAAGGTATGACCCAGATTAGATAATTATATTATTTTTCATATATATCAATGCTTCCAGAGTGGAAAAAATTGGAGGAATCATCTTGTAGGGTCATTTAATGGTAGGTCCTAGTTTGGAAAATTAGGGTTTGAAACCTTCTGGAGTCATATTAAGGCATCAAACAACATTTTTTGGGGTCAAAACTTTTGCATATTTAGCGTAGACCACTTAACGCTGATCTATAATCAGTGACATTTCCAATGGCGTAAAAACCACGTCAATTAGAGTTTGTATGACAAAGTTATGCTTCTCGCTAGTTGACCTACCATGTTGACCACTAGGGTGCGAGAGGATGCCACATGAGTCCCCATTACTCATGCATATGGGGCTAGCCACGTGTGGAATTTCAAGAAGATTCTAGGAGGTCCAAAATCTTATCACAATTGAAGGTTGAGGAAGTCAAAACCCTACCCCTAGAGGGCTATCAAGTTATGTTAAATACCAAGCTGTTAGGAGGACAAGGGGTTCCATTCTTTTGCATTGTATCTTGTTCCATAACTGAGAAAAACATCTAAGAGTGGTGTTTTTTGAGCATAACAAAGGAGGAGGAGGATTATGTAGCAGTTGTTCAAGCCACAATGTCAAAAGGTAACTCCATAGTGAATTCCCATTTCTTTGTATGTGCATTTTATAACTGAAGCAAAGATAGTAGAGCATTGGCCTCACCTTCTAGTTGGGTTTTCTCCCATATTGGGTTTCCCAGGTCAAATCTTGTGTTAATTTGTGTGGATGTTTATGTAACCATTATGTATGGGCTTGAGGATGGATATAGTATGTACCTCTATCATATGATGAGTTTCATCATGTTTTAGTCCTAAGGCTAGTGTTGTTACTACCTTAAGGTTTTATGCCACTTTGTATAATCTTGTACATGTGATTTTTGAGACAAAAATCYTGTAGCTTAAAGGGTCATTTCCTAATGTTTATTAGGTAATGATCACATAAACACACTTCTAATCAATGAAGAGGGTGTTATATGCACATGTTTAATGACCTTAATACTAAACCCTAAAACATGCATCCTTGGAGAAGAGGACAAGACTTCATTTATGGGACTCTAGGAAAATTGATGAGTTGAGATAATTGAGGAATTTTGAAGTAGAATTAGTGCATGAAGCAAATGCTTGAGCATATGAAGATTTGATCATGTTGCCTATGCTTGAGTGACACC
>JZKD02S2093467.1:28145-39078 GCA_000966675.3 Picea glauca | reverse complement strand
TAGTGCCCAAAAATGTTTTAAAGTCAAATAAATCACTTTTTGGAGTAAACTGGTTAATAAATTAATAAAGTGATTTTACTAAAGTTAAATTAAAAAGTCACTTAAGTTTAAAAGGGTAAAAGGGGTCAACAAAAGGGTGAATGAGGAAATAAAAGAGGAATTGGGGAACCCTCTCTCATTATGGATTGTTATTTTCTAAAAAGGAATTTGAGAGAGCTCTTGTGGCTTTGTCTCTTGGGACAAAAAACCCTAGAGAAGGAGATTGGGTTCTGTGGTGAAACTATCCACCTTAGCTAATCGAAGATGAGAGATAATTTAGATATTCTCATTGTGTTTCATTGTGGTTGAGTTTCTCATTCAAACACCTAAGTTCCATCATTTGGTAGCTGGGTTTTTCCTTTGCAGAGGTCAACTTGGATTGAGGAAGGCGAGTTAGCTTGTGGCCACAATTTTGGGCATTGAGGGCTAAGTTTCCTCATCTTGGGGGGCTGAGTTACTCTTGTGGGTCACGTTCTAGTTGTGGTGGCCGTATTCCTTTGAACATGGGCCAATTCTAGATGTGGAGGGCATATTCTTGAGGATGATTTGATTTCTTTTGTGGGCGGATTGCGAGTGATAGAGGAAGGGATGATTTCCCATTTGTTGAGGTCAATATCTCTTGCAACAAAGATATACGTTTTCTAGTGCCATTTTGATGAATGTGTTGATCATCTGTGCTTGTGGGAGATATTTTCTTACCCTTATTATTACCCAATTGTAACGTGTCATATTTAATTAAATGAAATCAACTCTTTATGTGATATTTCTTGCTGTTATGTCATTATGTTCAAGGTACTCTTTGGGTATTTGGATGTGGTGTTTGTTTGCATAATGTACACTTAAATGAGTATAAAAACCTCAATCAACCCATGAAATCTCATGTGAAAAAACCAAATAACAAACACTAAACTTCTTACATTGAAATATAACCCACAACCTAAGTGCTTGACGAAAGTCATCAACCAAAATTACACTTAAATTGCTAGAATAGTAAGGGAAATTTGTGACAGTAGTAGGAAGTGTTTTTCAAAGGTCCTAAACGACATCAACAGATTGGTGAGGGATCCTACAGTGGTACTAGTGCATGTTTTATTCCCACCCCGAGGGGTAAACCACAAAGGATGTTTTCAGATTGTTACCAATAAGTGACCATCACTTATACCTTTACATTTCAACAGGGTAATTTGGTAGCAAGGTTTGCACTCATGGGTTTAATCAAGATGAAGATAAATCCATAATTCATGGCATAATTTTGGCAAGTCTCTCAAGAAACTCAAAGCAATCTAACAAGATTTTTAGAGCACTATGATTTGTTGGAGCCTCACTCAATTGGGAATAATAATGAAGGGTTTTCATATTATTTAAGGGAGTATGAGGCACTTGGTGAGGAGTTTCACATAGCCATGTCATTAAAGGACTTTTGCACCATCAAATCGGAAGTGGTTGGTGATGTGGATGCTTCATCTCATGAGGGAAGTTTGACAAAATCCAAATATGACTTATGGGAAGTGCATGCATCTACTCATATTGAGAAGGTGTGCAATGAGGTTGACAAAACATCAGCCCTCAATACACCATTAGAGCCATCCTATGAGGCTGATAACACCGATGCTTATGACGGGCATGTTGATTTCACACATGATGATCATGATGAGCTTCATATGGAGTTGAGTTCGACACATTCTTCATCATTTCAGTCATCGATGGCAGTCATGACACATGAGGATGTTAGTGACACTTATGGTTTGATGGAGGAGATTCTTATGATGGTCAAGCGTGAGCAACATTCATATTTACATGGGTTTGATGAGAGGTATGGCATAGAGACTTTTGATTATACACATAGTTTACATCCAAGAGATCATGAGCCACTTTTTTTGGGGAGCCTGTTGATGGCTCAAGTCATAACTGTAGATGGGGGAGTTGAGCATATACCTTTTGGACCATCCATCAGGGAGGTATGTGCACCCACTTATTGTGGGAATGGATATATTGAGGATGTGGACACATCAATATGGGATTTTAGAGTGATTCATTTAGAGATACTTCTTGACATGGACTTTGAGAATACCATTGAGTTTGGATTGTCCAGGGAAAAGAAGTTGATAGTTGAGTTTCAACAAGCAACATATTCTTCGAAGATTGATCTTTGATGGAGATACCACCAGAATACTTTCGGGTGTCATTATAGGAATTATGATTTCTTGGTCATACCATTTGGGTTGACCAACATACTTGCAACCTTTCAGTTTCGCATGAACCCCATATTCACACCGTAGCTACATGGGTTTATGTTGGTGGTCTTTGATGATATCCTCATATACAAAAAGACATGGGAGGATAATTTGAGATAGTTAGATGAGACATGGGGCATGATGGAGAGTGTATTCAGACATGGGACAAAATACTCTCCAGAGGTTGATCTTCGATTAGGATATCATCAGGATAGGGACATGGAGCTTGGGATGAAATATGATTTACATTGTGGCCATGTGATCAATATCTAGGATGTACAGACACATCGGGAGGAGATTCATGAAACATTGGATTGAATCACGAGGATTTCAGCTAATTGGAAGTCCCACCTTCTGGTGGAATATTCCATTAGTTTGCATGTGAGTTGATGGATGGTCATATTCACGATAAGATGTACAGAGTGGTGGATGATATCATCTACTATAGAGATAACATATACTTATTCTTTGAGTCCACACTTAGGGAAGAGATCATGAGGGTTATTCATGATGCACCCTTAACAAGGAATCCTAGGTACTTCCAGACTTACTAGTAGATCAAAGGGAGGTTCTCATGGAAGGGCCTTGAGGACGATGTGTGGAGACATGTGAGGGAGTGCATGACTTGTCAGCATAATGAGTCAGATAATACCTACCTAGAAGGATTATGGAAGTCTACACTCATTTTAAGATAGAGGTGGGAGAGTGTGTTAACATATTTCAATACAGGTCTACTAAAGGTGCATGGCGAAGACTACATTTTAGGAACTTCATCAGAGTATGAGGCGCCACGGTTAGCATAGTGGTTCTTTAGGGAAGCGTTTAGGCTCCATAGGTTGCATGAGTATAGTGACCATGATCGAGACAACACAACTCTTAGAACAATTTGGCAGGAGCTGTACATATTAGTTGGCATAGAGTTGATCAGTGTAGCATAGTTGGAGTCGGTTGGTATGAGACATAATGGACTTCTAGTTTGGATGTGGGTTATAGAAATTTGCATGATTGGTCTGTTTCATTTTTGGGATGCTTCAAGAGGAGATGATGGAGCTGTTTTTGATTCCAGTGATGATATGGGATTTGATCACAAGATTTGGGATCTAGGTGTATATTCCAACATGATGTTGTTATAGTGATTTCAGTCCATGGGAAGACAAATTTTGATCTCTTGTAGGTTATGGTGGAGCTGGTTTTGGGTGATTTTCCAAATGGTGTCTAGATGTGTGCAGTAGGCTGGGTGTGCTGGAGTATTAGGGATTTCCCCTACGACACTTGGAGATTAAGTGTTATTGATGCTTTTTCAATTGGTAGACACAAAGGCTTTTCCTGGATATTTGATTTTAGAGATGGTATTGTTGACATCTTCTATACCAACCCCTTGACAGTGTTTGATCAAATTCATTCTAGGAGTGACATGAGGGGATATGATGAGGTTTATATGTTATGATTGGGAATACTTTATTTTCCATTTCCCAGGATTGAGTTTGGCAGAGAGATTGCAGCTTGGGACTTCATTGAGATACATTTGCAGGATAAAATCCATGATAGTGGGGGCGATTCTTCCAAGAATTACAACTTGGGGTTCTAGAAGTGGAGGATGTGGTATATACATAAGGGTCAAGCAGTTATGATCAGAGTAGCACAATGTCATCATGGTGGTTTCTTTTTATAGTGCATTGGACTGGATTCCTAGGATGGCGATTCTAGGAGGGGTGGAATGAGTCTACACAATATTTGATTTCTCTACTGATCAATTGCCTTCAAGAGGCCTCTTGTGTTAGTACATTGCATGACAATATTGTGGGCGGTAGGTGATCCACATATTTCATATTGGGTTGGGACCCGAGGATCACTATCAATTTCAGTTTGGTTCAACATGTTTATCATATGGTTGTGATGGAATTTCTTGAGGATAAGAAATATTTGGGAAGGGAGGACTGTAAGTCCCCATTTATGGATTCCCTTACTCTTTAGTTGTAAATGACCTTATGGGTTTATGTCAACCTGACCAGAGGGGTATTTTGAGGTTAACAATGAGATTGATTGGTTTGGAGGAGTTATATGATGATTTCAGAGGCTCGATTATCATCTTTCATCATTGAGATCATTCTTGCACAGTCATATTTCAATTTCGTTGCATTTCAACTGTTCCCGTAATTTGGGAGTATTAGTGGGTATTATTTAATGGATTGCACTAAGGTTGTCATTTTAATAATTTATTAAGAGGGGTACCTTGGTGTAATAGCTCGTTGGAACTGGGATGAATAACTCTAAATGGTGGCGAGGATAAAAAGTGACTTTCAGTGCCCAAAAATKMTTTTAAGTCAAATAAATCACTTTTTGGAGTAAAAGGGTTAATTTATTAATAAAGTGATTTTACTAAAGTTAAATTAAAAAATCAATTAAATGTAAAAGGGTAAAAGYGGTCACCAAAAGGGTGAACAAGGAAATAAAGAGGAATGAGGGCGCCCTCTCTCATTATGCATTGTTATTTTCTAAAAATGAATTTGAGAGAGCTCTTGTGGCTTTGGCTCTTGGGACAAAAAACCCTAGAGAAGGATATTGGGTTCGGTGGTGAAACTATCCACCCTAGTTGATCGAAGAGGAGATATAATTCATATATTCTCATTGTGCTTCATTGTGGCTGAGTTTCTTAGTCCGACAGCTGACTTCCATCAATTGGTAGCTGAGTTTTTCCTTTGTAGAGGTTGACTTAGATTAAGGAGGGCGAGTTAGCTTGTGGCCGCATTGTTTTGGCATTGTGGGCTGAGTTCCTCATCTTGGGGGGTCAAGTTATTCTTGTGGGTCATGTTCCAACTGTGGTGGTTGTATTCCTTTGAACAATGGACGATTCTAGCTATGGAGGGACCGATTTCTTTTGTGGGTAGAATGTGTCTGCTAGAGCAAGGACCGATTTCCCATTTGTTGAGGTTGATATCTCTTGCAACAAACATATACATTTGCTGGTGCCATTTTGATGAATGTGTTGAGCATATTTTCTTGTGGGAGAGTTGTTCTTATCCTCATTATTACCTAGATGTAACAGGTCAGATTTAATTAAATAGAATGAGCTCTTTATGTGATATTTCTTACTGTTATGTCATTATGTTCAAGGTACTCTTTGGGTATTTGGATGTGATGTTTGTTTGTACAATGGAAACCTAAATGAGTATAGAAACCTAAATTGAACCATGAAAACTCATGTGAAAAAACCAAACAACAAAGACTAAACTGCTTACAGTGAAATATAACCTACAACCTAAGTGTTTGGTGAAAGTCATCAACCAAACTTACACTTAAATTGCTACAATAATAAGGGAAATTTGTGATAACAGTAGGAAGTGTTTGTCAAAGTTCCTAAACCACATTAGCATATTAGTGATGGATACGACAACACACACACACACACACACACACACACACACACACACACACACACACACACACACACACACATACCACCTCACACTTAAACACACAGTAATATATCCTTTAAACCTTGTTATAAGCCCTCATACCAAACCCCTCCAACTGCTATCACAAATTTCCCTTACTGTAGGGGTGAATGTTTGTAATAGTGCAGGGTTTGGGATGATGGATTATAACAATGTTTAAGGGATACATTACTGTATGTTTAAGCATGAGGTGACATCTATAGTAGTTAGGGGTTATGATATGACCCTAAGGGGGGCATACATGGGGTTAATATATATGTAATGGGATAAAGGAATATGTAATAATGGTTGGTCTAATAAAGGGTCCATATGTGCAATGATTGAGAGTAGGTATTTATAGAGGTCAACATAGTCATTATTGAGATATGAACATAGGATATATGAATTGGTTATGTGGTTGTACTTGGGTTATTTGGGCGAGGTTCTTCTACTTTATAAGGAGTTATTGTGTAACTCATATCTATTATACCTTTTGGAGTTTTTCTCCATGTTCACATGTGTTATATTAACATGAGATTAGAGGTGAAGGGTTAAATCTATAAAAGGGTTATAATAGTGTATGAGTTAGGGGTTGATCTACTAGATACCAGGGAACAATAAATTATAAGATAGTGGACGTTTTAGGGGTTATATTAGTATGTGGTTGGGGTTTATATTAGTATAGGGTATAGGGGACATTATGTTCATATATATAGGGATTAGGGGTGATATTAGGGGCTAGAGGTTATATGAAGGATGGTAAGTTATATTAGTGTTAAATTAATAATTTAGGAGTTTTGGGTTAACATATTCATATTTAGGGGTTATATTAGAGGTTAGGTGTTATATTAATAAGGGGGTAAGGATTATATTAAAAGGATTTTATGTGTTACATAAAGGGTTAGAGGTTATATGAAGGATGGTAGGTTATATTAGTGTTAAATTAATAATTTAGGAGTTTTGGGTTAACATATTCATATTTAGGGGTTATATTAGAGGTTAGGTGTTATATTAATAAGGGGGTAAGGATTATATTAAAAGGATTTTATGTGTTACATAAAGGGTTAGGGATTATATCAATATAGGGTTAATGATATTATTTTTGTTATGGGTAATGGGTTAAATTAAGATTCATCTTATGTATTAGAGGTTATATTAGGGGTTTGGGGATAAGAGTTATATTAAGGGTAATCAATTGTATTAGGGATGAGTGGTTATACTAACCATTGCTTGGGGGCTATTTTATTATGGGGTTAGTGGCTATATTATCACAGGACTAGGGAATTTTACTATGGGAAAGGGTTTCTAGGGGTTCAAAGTTATACTCGTATGATGTGAATGAATTAGGATTATTGTTTGATACATTAGGAATTGGGGGTTATGGATTATATTAAATGCTAATATTTACATTAAGGGATATGTGTTATATTAACAATTGTAGATTATGTTAGTAGACGATTAATATGCTAATTTTTAATGGTTAATATATCATGCTTCAATGGTCATATTAAGAGTTAGGGATAATATATTTTGTATTGGAGTTATATATATAAGTTCCAAGGGTTATATCAAGTGGTTTGACCTACCATGTTGAAGTTATAAAGGTCAAGGATGTTCTGAGGTCGAATCCACCTTGTTCCCTCTAGATTAGATGTATATGTTGTCCACCAATGATATTTTGTTAGGGACCTACTCTAACCTCTCTACTTTGGGGTACTTAGGAGTTAGTAAATTAATGTATAAGGCCATCCTCTTTGAATAAGTTCCACTAAGTGGTTGGTACTCATTAATGATGGGACCATAAGTAGTTAGGGTTTTGTTAGTGGGAAACTATTTATAGAGGTGGAAGGCTATGTAATGTTTTGTCAAGTATTTTAATTGTATTGAATCTCTACTCAATTGGAGGTCCCCCCTTGAAGAGGTTAGTGGATATTCCTTTGTTTATGGATTATAAATATAATGGTTTATATTCTACAGGTTCAATACTCTTGTTTCTTCTAGTTTAATTTGTTTAGTTTACATTTTTTTGATATTGCTCAATATTTACTATTTCTATTGTTTAAAAGACACTGCAAGTGGTATCAAATCTCTTTCTTGCATGCCAAAATGTGCCCATTTTTTAGAGAAGTTGTTCTTACAATAGTTTCTCACTCAATAGGTAAACCTACAGTGGGAAAGCATACACAAAAGGAATACAAGTGAAGTCACTTGGTTGGACACTATTGTACACTTATATTTGTACATATCAAGTAATACTACAATAGACAAAATCTATATATAGGTCACTCTTCCATGTACCTTTAGGTATATACAAATACCCCTAGGTGCACCTCAAACCCTGGTTACATAAACATGTTGAACATTTTGTTGCTATAGTACTCGAAGCACAACACTTAAGGGGATCACTCTTGTGTAACAGGGAATTGGTAAGTACAACTAAGGGTGTGGTCTATCATCCTTAGTTAGCACTGTGAAATATCCATTGAGTATTTTTGTTAGAAACCATTAGGTATATTAGAGAGTTAAAGTTCTTAACACTCCTTTTCATTTATGATCATTCAAACCCTAGTCTTTGTATCATGGGTAATGAAATTCCAATCTCCTGGAATATTGAGAATTTTAGAATTTTAGTATAATTATACTTAGATGTGAGTAATACTTTGATAGGAGTAAATTGTTTTTATGGAACCATCCCATACCATTGTGGGAGGCCTATCTCAAAAAATGCCTCGTGTGACACTAATTGTGTTGGTATAATTCTATGGTAACCCTTTTGGTGGACCCAAGGGTCCCATGGTGGCCACTAAAACATGATCATGGATACTAGGATCACCCAATTGGAAATCCAAATATCCAATATTGATGACTAGGGTTCTAACATTGACAACCTACAAGAACATGTTTCTAAGAGCGATGACCTGCAAGCACATATCTCTAAACTTGATAACATGCAAGACCAAATATAGTCCATCCTTGTAGCCATGAGGCATGCGTAGGATTTTTTGGTGTAGTAGACCAGTGGTGAATCATCCATAGGAGGTGAGCATCACACAAAGCCACCATTTTAGGACAATCAAAACCATATGTTGCGTAGATGGTCTAAATTAGATCTTAAAAATTTTGATGGTTTTGACCCAACATGATGGGTTATTCATATGGAACATTCCTTACTACCATTCTATCCAAGGTATTCTTAATGACTCATTGAAACTCAAGGCATGTGTGTTGTACTTGGATCAAGAGCATTGGAAATGTTATAAAAATTCCTAATGGGGGTACATCCTAGAGCCATTTCATGAAGGCCATCTATGATACTAATATTTTGGGCTGAATAGCCAAGTTGTGAGAAATAAGAACAATCAAAGACTTTATTACTTCTTTCAAGCAATTGAAAACTCACACCTAAGGTATGATTTCTACTTTTTTCAATTTTTTTTTTTATAAGTGGTCTAAAGGAGGAGATTAAAGAATACGTCTTGATTGCTCACCTCGTTACTTGGTTGGAGACCTATTAGTAAGTTAGAGAAGCACATATCGTGGTAGTTTCCTAAACTAATTGACCCACTTCCATTTTTATTTATTGTGGAGGTGCAATTAAAAATGACTAATAAAAAAACAAACATAAAAAAATGACAAGTAAAACATATTATGAAAATTTTCCTTATTCTTGAATANATCATCCATAGGAGGTGAGCATCACACAAAGCCACCATTTTAGGACAATCAAAACCATATGTTGCGTAGATGGTCTAATTAGATCTTAAAAATTTTGATGGTTTTGACCCAACATGATGGGTTATTCATATGGAACATTCCTTACTACCATTCTATCCACAGTATTCATAATGATTCATTGAAACTCAAGGCATGTGTGTTGTACTTGGATCAAGAGCATTGGAAATGTTATATAAATTCCTAATGGGGGTACATCCTAGAGCCATTTCATGAAGGCCATTTATGATACTAATATTTTGGGCTGAATAGCCAAGTTGTGAGAAATAAAAACAATCAAAGACTTTATTACTTCTTTCAAGCAATTGGAAACTCACACCTAAGGTATGATTTCTACTTTTTTCAATTTTTTTTTTTATAAGTGGTCTAAAGGAGGAGATTAAAGAATAAGTCTTGATTGCTCACCTCGTTACTTGGTTGGAGACCTATTAGTAAGTTAGAGAAGCACATATGGTGGTAGTTTCCTAAACTAACCCACTTCCATTTTTATTTATTGTGGAGGTGCAATTAAAAATGACTAATAAAAAAACAAACATAAAAAAATGACAAGTAAAACATATTATGAAAATTTTCCTTATTCTTGAATAAAAAAAATCTAAAATAATTTTCATTTAAAATTGACCATTGATTTTTTTATTTTAATTTTCATTTACATAGAAAATAGTTGTATGTGCTTTTTTTTTTTTGACCATGGGAACAACAACCTCCCAAGAGTATATCCAATAGCCCACAAGCTAGATATACCAATAACTTGTGACTCAGCAGGGGCCGAGACGTCCCGAGGCCCACCGAAGTGAACCTCTATCCCAGGGGTTGTCTACCCTTCCATCCTTGTCACAACGGGACAATATGAGCATCCCTACCCCCCGCCGGTTTTGAACTTGTGACCTCCCCAGAGATAACACATGTTCTTAACCATTGAGCCCACTCAGGTGCTCGTTAGTTGTATGTGCTTTTATAACGGGCTAAAAAACTTTGATGAGTCACGAACTTCAATTTTGATCCTTAGTTTTAGGTTCAAACCCCATAACAACAAGTTGTATCCCTATACAAATTTTAAGCACAATCATGAATTAGGATCAATGTTTCTTTGTGGCATTGTATATTTTCCGAAAACACTCATATCCATTGGAATGCCGTGAAGTAAAAAACCCATAAATAGTATAGTTCTAGATTGTTGTGATATTTTTCAATGTTTTGGGTTATTTCGAAAGATTGAAGTATGGACGAACTATATTTTTGAAACATTGACTTATAAATTTATATTAAATATTTAAATTTTTACCAAATTTTCCATTTAAAATTTTGTAAAAAATGATGTCTTTTAAACAACTTTATCATACATGGAGTTTTCAAACTTGATTTTACCTACATACGATTATGGTGCCTTCATTAATTTTCGCTGAGGAGAGACTAATGTATTCATCTACATATGAACGTTATATGTTGTATAGAGAATATATCATGCGTCTATTCTCTGTTGCTTTTTTTTTT
>JZKD02S2093456.1:12409-29488 GCA_000966675.3 Picea glauca | reverse complement strand
TCCACGATCCCTTCTTTTAAAGAAAACTAAGTCAGGAATGCTAATTTTTTTTGTGTTTTTTGTCAACAAACCTATGTAACAGACATTACCACTATGTTTTACAATTCAAATAGTCTGAACTCCGCTTGTCAATTTATATATCGCGGAACTCTAGGTATTCTTTGTAGGCCACGGAACAACAGAGAACTCGCGATGCAAAAACTGACTAAAGTATGAATTCATGGCTCTGTGCATGCTCTATAAAATGTCATTCCCATACTCTATAAACGTACATATTTCGTATGTATAAAAGTAAATATTTGCTTTATAAAATTGTATCTTTGGTATGTATAATTTATACTGTCCACGAACCTTTAATTTCATAAATTTCTATTTTTTGTGTCCAGGAACCCTTGTTTTAAGAAAACCTATTTTGGGAATACTAGTTTTTTTTGTGTTCCTCTCCACGAACCTATGTAACATACGTTACTACTATTTTTTTGTGTTTTTTGTCCACGAGCGCATGTAAACAAATGTAAAGAATACTATTTTGGGAATGCTAAATTTTTTGGGCACGATGCCCTTAAAATTCTAATAGTCCGCAAGTCCGATTGTGAGTTTGTATATTGCAAAACTATTGGTGCTTTTTGTAGGGCACGAAAGAACAAAAGCCCAATTTTCAGCCCGACATCCTGAGAACCCACCATCCGAAAACTGGTTAACTATTGAATGAGGGCTCCGCTTTCTAATATTACATATTTTGTATGTATAAATTATGTTGTCCAGGAACCTTTCATTTCATAAGTTTCAATTTCTATTGTGTCCATGGTCTATTCTTTTAAAGAAAATTAAGTCAGGAATGTTAATTTTTTTTGTGTTTTTTGTCAACAAACCTATATAACAGACATTATCACTATTTTTTCCAGTTTTTGCCCACGTACCAATGTACTTCAACTTCCTGCCCACACGTCTGTACTCCGTCGCATTTATTCTCTTTCCTACGGATGGGGTGCTAATAGAGCACACACGTCGAGCGGAGCAACCAGGAGCGATCCTCCGTGGCGCCGACCACATGATGACTGCGTGCCACTCCCTCCCACTTGCCTCATGAATTTAAGTTCAGCTCGCTCAAGGCAGGGCACCATTAATCTCAGTGTGCCCTACTCTACCTTCACATCCTTTCGACGAACCAACACCCTCGCTGAGCCTTTACTCTGCGCATGCGGCCATTTATGGAACCTCACCAGCTCCCCGACCTATTTCAATTGCTCCAGCGTCTCCATATGGCTCATTCTTTTCTGATTTTTTTTTCTCAGAGCTCGGCCTCCTGCTTAGCCTTTCTCTGCCCTGCTTTTGTCCTCTCATGTTCTGTTCCTGGTGCATTTTCGCTCTCCCACTGTCCCGGAGATGCCTCAGCTACAAGGGAAGTCGAAACGCGGGCCAGCCTGCCAGGCAAACCGACCCCGCATGGTCCTTCGTCCCCCATCTGCTCCTTCCCTGTTATCCTCCTCCTCTTCGACCACCCCGTCCTCCTCCTTGGCACAGTCGACTCAAATTCTCGCTTCTCTCCCGCCCCTTCCTGCGTCCCTTGCTAACAGAATGGAGGGGCTGGACTGCTTAGGGGCCTCACTGGACTACAACCCAGGACCTTTAGGCAATTCAACATCTATTTCACACCAAGGCCCTTTGGCTCCTCCCAACTCTCCGGCCACCCAGTCGCTTCAGGACAGCCTCACGATGCCTAATTTCAGATGGATGGTCCAGAAACCAGTAAAAATTCATGACGACAACCCCAATCTCGAGGCGGTTCCAACGCTGACCCAGAATGCGAGTGGTAAACAGACCTTGCACTGGTGCAGAGCCTGGTATTTGACTTGCGTCGGGACATGGACGACCTCCGGTTTCGCCTAGAGACCCTGGACGACAAAGCCTCTCAACTCCTGCAGTTTCTCTCTGCGTTACAGGGTGCTCATCACCTCCCAACAGAGGCAGCCCAAGCAACAACAACCCAACCAATAGCAACCTCGGCACCAGTGTTGGCAGAGGCAGACCGCGAGGAGCAGAGGCTTCCATCACGCCTGGAGGAGGTCTAGAAGGAAGAGTACGTGCCATCACATACGGAGGACACCATGCAACTTGATCGGACACCAGTCGAGGAGGAGTCGCCTCCTCCTGGGGACACGACATTTGGCACCTTCTGCATGGTCGTGCTGCCGCACTACAACCCATACCGGTGATTTGTCTGTTGTTTTTGTCTATTGTTTTGTCATGTGCATGGTGACCTTTCATGCATTTGTCCATGGTTATTATAGTTATGTTGTCTACACTTTCCACAGTTGTAACGACCACCCTTAAGGGCCAAATTTTTTAACTCTTTTTGTGTTAGTAATAGTCTAGACTTCAGTTATGAAGTGGTTCGGTTTGCTGAGCTGGTTTCCCCTCAGGGAAACTCACTATTTACAACTTGAAACAATGGAAATTCTCTGTAGTCCTTCATTTTGACAGACTTTTATACAATCTTACCTATAAAAAAAAATATTGAATAAAATTTAAATAATTGTTTATACTATTCATTAAGTAAAACATGTTACAACATTATATAAATTACCATAAATCTCCATACAATGTTATAATATTCTATAAATTGCTCAATCTCATGCATATGATGGAATTGTTCGATGCAAAATGTATATGACGGAAGTCTTTGGTGCAAAATGTATGTCACGTAACACGTTGGACATGAAAAGTGTGAACTCGTGACTCCGCCAAGCCACAACTCTGTAATTATTCCGTGCAAAATGTATCAAGTTTTATAACATTATACAAATTACTATAAATCTTGGTACAATGTTATAATATTCTATAAATTACCGTCTCATGTATATGACAAAATTGTTGGGTGCAAAATGTATATGACGGAAGTGTTGGGTGCAAAATGTATTTCACGGGATAGATTGGCCATAAAAAATGAGAAATGTGAACCCGCGACTCCGCCAATTCGTAATTGTTGGGTTACATTGGTTATGTATTAAATATTTCATGTACTATCAAACTTAAATCCTAGGATCCTTCGTTCATGTACCAGACATTAATAATTTTTTATACTTTTCAAATAAAACTAATTCGGGAATACTAAATTCTGCATGAATACCACATGTATTGCAACTTGCAATCCACACATTTACTCCCCTTCTAGCCTGACAGGGACTACACTACCATGCAACACTTGTTTAAAAATGCGAATCCAATCTAATATAAGATGCTCCATCCATTACCATAAATTATTCAAAAGAAACAAATCCAATCCAATCCAATGTAAGATGCTCTATCCATTACCATAAATTAATGTTGATTTGTAGCTAAATTTACCTAGGGAACTCTTTTCAATCATTTATATTTGGAAATAAAGTAATAATCCATTGTTTCTAACATTTTCAATTCTCTTTTAATTGAATTCATGACATATTAGTTTTTATTGTAAAATGAAAACTTTTTAAGTTTTGGTTTTAATGTGTAAATCTTTTGGTTATATAGAAGAATGTTAAATATTTTTAAAATATGCATGGAATAATGCATGCAAGGATGTGAATGTGTTTCAATTAAAGTACATCCTAACTTTTTAGGTTATTAGCAAAGCCTTGCACCAGAAAACAAGATTTTAAAAATGGTTCCATTGTACATTTGCAGTGGTGCCTCCATGTTTCTATGTCAGAGAGTGGTGCCTCCATGTTTCTATGTCAGAGCATGAGCCAAACACTCAACTTCAAATACATTCATTTTAATTATAACATTTGTATAATCTTAATTAACAACATTTATATGAAACATCCCTCAAAACTTTTATAATCTCAATTAACAACATTAATATGAAACCTTCTTAATTCCCTTGAATTACTTTTACATTTCCATTCACCAACTTAAGGGTATGCTAGTATAATATAATGAAAATAACATAAATTCATTATAATTTTTTCATGGAATAGCCGGAGGTGGAAAACACACTTAAACTTATATCCATATGACCGTACTACGCGTATGATAGCGGAGCAGTTCTCAAACCCTAATAAAACCCTACTCACGCTATACACATGACGATAGTGTGAAGAAGAGCGGAGCAGTTCGCAAACCCTACTTCGACTGGCTGTCAATATTTTCTCTGTGGTTTCTAACAATCTTCGGGCTACTATCGACTCGTCGCGTCCTCAGCAGGTAATTGCTTCTTACCGCATTCTTCCTTCTGCAAAGATGATGATGATATGGAAACGAGTGATAACTAACCAACTCCCATTATCAACAACGGCAATGCCTTCTCTTGCATCTGAATTTACTGTAAGATTCGCCAACCTCTGTACCCAAATGGTAACCCCATCAGCAACTCCACTAGGCAGAGGGATTGTCACAGAATTTCTCCTCAATAATTGCGGTCTAACAGTTGAAGAAATCACCAAAGTCTTTAAGTACAGAAAGCAATTGCTTAGTGCAAAATCGACCAAGAATTTGGAAGAAGTTTTGGAGTTGTTAAATAGCCGTGGTTTGACCACCCCTGCCCAGATTCGAAGGGTGGTCCTCTGCAACCCTGAGTTCTTATTTTTAAGATCAGAACGAAACCTAAAGTCTAAGCTCAGCTTGCTTAGCAGGTTCATCACGGAAGAGGATATTACGAAAATAATTAACAAGGATGCACTGATATTTAGTGCCAGAGAGGATAAACTTAAATCTACAATTTTGCTTTTGCAAAGGTTGGGTGTTGAGGGTCAAGCATTGTCAGAGCTAGTGGGCACTCAACCTCGTTTGCTCAGGACCTCAGAGGAAAACGTTATGGTATCATTTAAACAGGCCGAGGATTTGGGGCTCAAGAAGGGATCAAAGAGGTTCGCAGAAACTGTGCGTGTAATTTGTGGCACATGGAAAGAAACCTTAGAACGAAGATTGCAGTGTTTGATCAGTTTAGGATTTTCGGAAAACCAAGTTTCAGAGATGTCAAGGCGGCATCCGATGATTCTGGGGCTTACAGAGGAAAATTTGAAGTGTCACGTGGATTTTCTGGTCAAATCTGCAGGACTTACATTAGCTGATCTTGTTAAGCATCCAACTATGTTTCGATCCAGTTTGGAGAAGAGGTTGATTCCTCGGCATAGAGTAATCGAGTCATTGAAGTCCATGCAAATGTGGAAAACAGAGGTGTATTTTCCAAAGATTGCTAGATTGTCAGAAAAACGTTTCCTAGAGATATATGTTGATTCGAATGCAGAGTCGTCAGTTCTGCGAGCTATTTACCACTGCGGGAAAGCTGGAAAGTTCAGCATTTACAAGGAAACTTCCAGTGAATCAGATGTAGGGCCAAGGCTAGAGGCTGGTGCCCCACACGGGCATTGAGAAGGAGACATGCAGTGAATTAGATGTAGGGACGAGGCTACGGCATGGAAAAAGTCACTCGTGAATGCAAGGATGATCTCCATGGTGGCATGGAACTGAACAAGGGAAAACGGATCAGGGTTTTTGTGGTCGCTCAAATCTGGAGTTGAAATTGGAAGTTCTCTCGAAGATGGGGAAAGAAAATGCAGAGAACTTGGAGAAGAAAATTACAGAACTTGGGGCAAAGATGAAAACCAACAACCTGAACATCTGTAGCAGGTTGTTTCAGTAGACTTAGGGATAGATGGGGCTCACACCTCCATCAGATTCAAGGGGACATCACCGACATGAAGATCATGTTCGTCTACACACCTCAGTATACCGGTCAGAAGAAACTGCAGATAATATGCTTATTCATCAGCAACCAAGAGGACTCGTGGGTTACAGATAAGCTCTCTTAGAGGGAAGCAAATTTTTTAATCTATGTCTAGGTGTTTCAGAATTAAGTATGTTGTTAGTTTAATGGATTACTGCTTTCTGCCTTTTGTATGGGTGATGTTGCCGCGGGGGGATATTATGAACAGTATGAGATAGCTAGGTAGAGTTACTGCCAGACTTTGGTATTTGTGGTTTGTGAAATTCTAGAAATCCCATTTTTTCGCCAAAGAAACCCTTTGAATAGGCTCCACTTTACAACAATTCTATGGCTACCTTGGCACAGGAACAGTCCAGAAAGGGTTATTGTAACTTCATACAGCTGCCTGTTAAGTTTTTTGAGAAGCAGATTTGACAGTATTGCGTTATTCTTTTTAATTTAAGGTGCAACTCATCACAAAGCAGATATTGTTTTGCTATAAACACAGCACCTTCTGTTGTCCGTCATGAACTCTTGCACTTAGTTAGGCAGATTGCTATTTTACTAGAGTGTCAGGACTGCCTCTAAAGGCATACTTGTCTTGTCAGCAAAGACCCGATCTTTGCAAAAACAAATCAAGTTATCAACCTATTTCAATGAAGAATGTTGTGAATTATTTGTTCTTGAAATRCTATGGTATTTTAGTGATTGTGTTAATAAGTAGTCCAGTGGTGCTCCATCGTGCCTGCTTCATTTATTTGACTAGAGCTGAGATGGTTGATGGTCATGGTCCTTACCATTACAGCGTAGATTTCCTGTCTTTCAACATATTTTGAAATTGCTCTAGCAATTTCGACCATGTTTTCTTTCTTGTTGGCAAAGATAGCACAGATGGGATGCAGATTGCTCTTATTAACGAAAATCATAATGTATAACGTTATTATTATTTTCCATATTCTCTATAAATATATCGGTTTTTATCCATAGTATTTAATGCTTCTTAGTGAATTTTTTTGGCCATATAATCTTTATGACCGCCATGGCTTTTTTGTTGTTGGAGATTTCAACATGATTGTTATTTTATAAGATAATGGTGGAGACTTGTGATTCATATGGTATCAACTCAAGAGAGTTACCTGTAGGGGTATATGCTATCAACTCAAGAGAGTGTTATATGGTATCAAAACAATATTAAATTACGTCATTTTTTGGAAGGCCCGATCTCACTTATCTCTTTGGAATAACAATGTTTTTCCAAAATATTAAAAGTCACTTTTCTAGTTTTAGACCTCATTGAATTTTTTTTGATTTTTTCCATCATCTTCATAAATTTTTGCCAGGTTAAGTATTGTGAATAAAACTGATATGTTGAAACTTGAGAGTGATTATACCAATTAAAAATAGATAATGAAAGTCTAAAATTTGAATATAGATAGTTATAGTTAAGTTAAAATTTGAAGATTTGAGATTTGAGTTGTGAAGGTTTAGAGCTTTGATAGGGAGGAGGGTTCTTGGCTACGGTGGTTTTGAACAGGGTTTGATGTGAAAAATCCCTAGCCTTAGGCGACTAAAGTCCTTATGATCTCAATCAAAAAAGTAGATTGCTGAATTTAATCAATGCAGAAATAAATTTCAGACCATAGCATTAATCACACAATAGTTGCAAATCAAATAGCAGAAGCATAAAAATTAATTTCACACAACACTCGTAATTACTCCTTCAAAACTAGCTTTTCATTCCTTCGAAAAACTTACAAGGAAACCTTCACAAGCTGCCCAGAAAACAGCACCAAAAAACAACTTCAACTTGAGCTTTGACAACTTCACTGAAAGGTACAATTGCTGGAAAAATCCAGAAACAACAATCTTTTGTTGTACGACCTGCGGTATAGACTGTATGGCTGTTGCACGACCTTGCTGTATGGGTTCTGTACAACTGTATGAATCAGTACAGTACTGTTTGTACGACTGTGCAGACTTCTGTACCACTGTGCAGAACTGTGCATGATTGTTGTATGGGACTGCGTGATGCCCGAACATGCCTTTTTCCTGGCTGTCTGCTCTCTCCCTCTATGTCGCTCAACCTGCTCAACTGCTCAAGTGTTCTTGTGTCTGACTCTCTATCTTGACCTGTCTTTATAGTTTTAGCTGAGATCAAAACCCTAATTTATTTTTGAGATTATTGCTAGTCTAAGTCATGCATGCATGAAATTAACATTTTAGACTCAACTGCTAAAAACAAGACTTTCACTTTTTAATTAAAGTGAATTACAAAATAGAATTTACTTTTCGAAAATAGATTTACTTTTTGAAAATATCTTGAACTACTTCTCGCCTGTTCACATGTATCCTGTGCAGAAGTTCATCTCTGAGCTATAACTCTCAACACTTCCTCTTAGTGAGGAAGGAATTTTGCACCAATCCAAGTTTGTGTCTGAATGCCTCAAACTTCCCCTCTGCCAAGGGCTTGGTCAGAATATCAACTACCTACTGATTGGTGGGAATATACTAGATCTTCACTGCTTTCTTTTGAATCTGGTCTTGTATGAAGTGATATTTGATCTCTATATGCTTGGACTTGTCATGAAACACTGGATTCTCAAAGAGTTTGATAAAACTCTGTTTATCTCAGTAAATGATCGTGGGATCCTACTCCTAATCAAACAATCCCGCAATTAACTTGCAAAGCTAGATGGCCTAACAATTGGTTGTATTGGCTACCATGTATTTTACCTCTGTTGAGCTAAGTGCAACGAAAGTCTGCTTCTTGCTGAACCAGGATATCATTGTTGATCCCAAGCTAAAGCAACACCATAAGGTGCTCTTCCTGTCTGCTGCACTCCCTGCCCAATCCGAGTCTGTATACCCCTTCAACTTCACTTCACTATCTCCCAGATATCTTAGACCATACTCCACTATGCCCCTCAAATATTCCAGCACATGTTTTACTGCCACCCAATGCTCTTGCCTTGGCTTCAGCATGAATCGACTCAAGGTGTTAATTGGAAAACATATGTTTGGCTTGGTGTTGACCAAATACATCAAAGAAACTATTAGCTGTCTATACAACGTGGGATCCACCAACTATAAATTTGAAGTTTTCGCTGTCTTTAGATTAGTGATCACGGTTGTGGCCATAGGTTTGCAGTCCTCCATTCGAAACCTCCCGAGGATTTGACTTGCATACTTACCCTGCCTAAGGAAAATCTCTCTTGGTCTCTGCCAAACCTCCAATCCAAAGAAGTAATGCATCACGCTGATGTCCTCCATCTCGAACTTAGTTGCCATGTTTGCTTTGCACTCCGCAAGGAGCTTCTCTGCACTTGTTAGAAACAAGTCATCTACACACAACACCAAAATGAGCAGATCAGTCTGAACAAATATATAATATAGGTTAGGATTTGCTTCATTTTTGGTGAAGCCCATACTTTGTAGATATCCATCGATCCTAGAATACCATGCTCTCGGTGCCTGCTTGAGTCCATAGAAGGATTTCTTAAGCCTACACACATGGGACTCCCTCCCACTTACCTCAAAGCCATGAGGGTGCTCTATGTACACTTCTTTCTCAATGATCCCATTAAGGAAAGTTGTCTTTACATCCATCTGATGTATCCTCCATTCCATAAATGAAGCCAAGGACATAACCGCTTTAATGAAATTGTACCTCGTGACTGGAGCAAATGTCTCCTCATAGTCCACTCCCTCTCTATGGGAGAACACTCTTGCCAAAAACCTTGCTTTGAACTTCTCAATGCTGCCATCTGCAACATGTTTGATATTGTAGAGCCACCTGGAACTCACGACTGACTTCCCCTCCGGTCTTGGCACTTTGTCCCAAACATCATTCTTCATGATGGAGGTGTACTCCTCCACCATACCTGCTGGTTTGCTGCCTCTTGAAAATTTGAAGGCTTAGAATCTAGAATGTTGCTCATCAATGCTATATAGTCTGGAAATGTCTTTGGAGGTATATTTTCTCTAAATGTGCTCCTAGGAGTCTCAACATGCTCCTGAGAATCCCTCAATGCTTGACTGAACCATTAAGGTCTTTTGACAGAAGCGGAAGGGGCTCCTATCTCCCCATGTTTACTTGAAGGTTGTTGTATTGCCCTGGAAATCATTGGTGACCTCGAATCAACCTTTGGAGTTTCTTGCTCCTCATCCTCTACCACTGGAGTAGGCTCATGAGACTTCCTGGATGCAAAGTCTTCCTCAAACTTTACATCCTTGCTTACTATTGTCTTCCTTTGCTCTGGAATGAAGACCTTGTAAGCCTTTGAAGTGTCATTGTAACCCACAAACAAACCCTTCTTGTTGGAGGGCTCCAACTTGGTCCTCTTCTCTATCGGTACATGGATATAAACTGAACAACCAAAGATGCGGAAACGACTCACCTCTAGCATTCACACTAGTGAATGCCTCCTTTGGTGTTTTGTCCTCCAAGATCTTATGAGGACATTGGTTTTGGATGTATATTGCTGTGTTACATGCTTCTGCCCAAAGAAACATGGGCAAGTCTTGGTCATGTATCATGGTCTTAGCAGCTTCTATGATGGAACAATTCTTCCTCTCTGCAACCCCATTTTCTTGCAGGTTGTATGGAACTGTCAACCCCCTCTTGATTCCTGTCTCGTAGAAACCCTCGAACTCCTTGGAGGTATACTCTCTCCCATTATCCAATCTCAATACTTTGATCTTCTTCTCTATCCGTTTTTCAACTAGAGCTTTGAACTCCTGAAACCTACTAAAGACCTCAACCTTGGTCTTTAAGAAGCAGATCCAAGTCTTGCAAGAGAAATCATCAATAAAGGAAACATAATACATGCTTCCTATTATTGATGCTTCTCTGTCTGGTTTTCGACTAGAGCTTTGAACTCCTGCAACCTACTAAAGACCTCATCCTTGGTCTTTAAGAAGTAGATCCAAGTCTTGCAAGAGAAAGAAACATAATACATGCTTCCTATTATTGACGCTACTGACATCAGTCCACAAACATTTGAATGTACTAGGTCTAGAATCCCCTTAGACTTATACTCGCTGCTTGGGAAAAGCAGCCTTGGCATGCTTGCCAAGCGTGCATCCTCTGCATACACCATGCTGCTCAATACTGAGTTTTGGAAGACCTTTGATCATCTTCCTAAGAATAGGCAATGCCCCGTAATGCAGGAGCCCCATCCTCTTGTGCTACAACTCACACAAGTTGTCATTGTTATGCACCAAGGCTCAAATAGGGAACACCTTGCAACCTGTACAAATTACCTTCTCTAACCCTATTGCCTGAGCTGTATTTGGGCTAGATTCCTTTGGTTTGATGAGGTCTTGCTGGTTTTTGAACTCAACTGGAAATCCCTTATTTTCCATAATCGACACTGAAAACAAATTCTTTCTGAGACCTAGTACAAACAAGACATTTTCAAAATCTAAAGAATTAACTGACTTGAGTTGGAAGGGAATAATACCAACTCCTGCTACTGGGTACTTGGTATCATCACCAAGCTCAACCTACACTCTCGAGTCCTGCTTCTTTAGATTAGAAAACAACTGTCGAGCTGATGTCATATGTCGAGATGCCCCACTAGCCACATACTACGCATTCCTTAGAATTGTGTTGGTAGAAAGACAAGATACCAACGAGAAATTCTTTTCAAACTTGGTAGCAAACTCGTTGTTCTGAGTTTCTACAGAGGCTGCTACTTGCTTTTGCAGTTGCTTCCCTTTACCCTTCTTCTTATTTGGACACAATGCTGCATAATGACTGTGCTTATGACAATTGAAGCACTTGATTTTATTCACGTCCTTCTTTCATAGCTGTGAGGTTGACTCCTCACTCTTTCTCTTACCCTTGTTGGGTCCTTTACCTCTTCCCTTATTTGACTGACCAAATAGAGCTAGGTTCTCTTCACCATCCTTCTTGCCAGCCTTTGACTCCATTTGAGTTTCCTTATGGGTACAATGATCCCAAAGCCTCTCAAAGACAGGAAGGTTTTCCCGAGCGCAAATACCTTGACAAATGGTTCCCATGAAATTGGGAATCCATTTAGTGTCATGTTCACTAGCTCGATATCTTCAACCTTTTCCCCAACTATTGCAAGTTGATCCCAAATTTGAGTGATCTTCATAAGGTAACCGATGACTGCGTCTGATTTGGTCATCACTATGGATCTGAGTTTGTTTCGCAATATCATCTTCCTATTTATGTTCTGACTCTGGTAGAGACTAACCATGTCATCAAACATCTCTTTTGCTATCTTCTCGAATACATGAGGGATCATATGATCCTTTATGGCATCCAATATCATCTGCTTGGCCTTCACTACCCTCTTGTTGTGGGCTACCAACTCCTGCGAATTTGTAGGCAAAGTAGCAATGTTCTTGACAATATCTCAGAGATCATTCTCTTCTAGTAAGGGTGTAATCCTCACCTTTAATGATAAGAAATTCGAGGCACCATCCAATCTGTCCTCAAACTTGAGGCTTGTTGATGCCATCTTTGAGATCTATTGCACAAACTCCCAAATATGAAATTAAAACTCAGAAACCCTCTCATTGTTGGTTCTTCTTCCCATAATTGATTTATTGCTACAAATCCTAGAAAATCTCAATCAGAGAAATAAGCTCTGATACCATGTGAAAAATCCCCAACCCTAGGTGACTAAAGTCCTTATGATCTCAATAAAAAAAGTAGATTGTTGAATTTAATTAATGCATAAATAAATTTCGGACCATAGCATTAATCACACAATAGCTGGAAATCAAATAATGGAAGCATAAAAATTAATTTCACACAACACAGGTAATCACTCTTTCAAAATTAGCTTTTCATTCCTTTAAAAAGCTTACAAGGAAACCTCCACAAGTTGCCCAAAAAACAAAATTGTATTGATACCAAAAAACACCTTGAACTTGAGCTTTTATAGCATATGATCGAAAGCTACAATTTCTGGAAAAAACCAGAAACAACAATTCTTTGTGGTATGACCTGTGGTACAGATTGTACGACTGTCGCACAATCTTGTTGTATAAATCCATATAGTACTTTCCATATAGCTGTATGGAACTGTGCGTGACTGCTGTACGTGATTGCGTGCTGCCTGTAAATGCCTCTTTCTTGGCTACTTGCTCTGTGTCCCTCTCTGTCGCTCAATTTGCTCAACTGCTCAAGTGTTCTTGTGTTTGAAGTCTCTATCTTGACTTGTCTTTATAGTTTTGGTAGAGACCAAAACCCTAATCTATTTTTGAGATGACTCCTAGTCTATGTTAGAATATAATGGATGTGCTCGTTTAACCATAGACAATATCACTATTGTCACCCAACCATAGGTYGAAGCCACCCCCGAGCACCTTAACCTTGACAGAGAATCATTCYGGAAGCAAACCCTAGGCTARATAGCCAAACAAAGGTGGCGCATCTTTCTCCAAGGATAACACACCAAGCAAGAGTAACAAGAGCTGATTAGAGAGTCCAAACCATAACCAAGGGAGAGTCTAAACCAAAACCGAAATCTGCTAGTTGCAGCAGCTGCAACGACAACTTTCCTCTAGATTTGCGCACAAACTGGCCAACTGCAGTGCACACAAGTGTTGCTTCTGCAATTCTGAGAATCCTGGCCAAAATGAAGACCGGTCTCTTGTATTTATAGTATTTCTGGCAGACTGCTTGGGTCGACTTCTCATTCTGGGTACTGATTCTTTAGTATATAACATTTCGTTTAGCCGACTTCATCTCTTGGAGGCTAATAACCTAATACAAGTCATTCTCTTGAGCCGACTTGTCTTCTAGGGTTATTAACCAATCAATTAGGGTTTCTTCTTGCTTTCCGGAATATTCTATTCTTGTTAGGTTTACACTTGGAGGTAAATACCTCCCGCAACTACCATAATATCAACACTCCCTCCTAGCTAGGGAGTTATTGAAGGTAATGGTCTTGAGCACAAACATACCATTCACCCGATAGCATCAACATAGTCACATAGATTATCTCATGATTAGATCATGAGCACCATCATCACTATTAGTGTCATCAACTGCATCATCTCTTGAAACCATACTCCATCTGAGTAGTCAGACATGATGTTGGATAAGTCACTCACTCCACAGAGTGACACAAGAACCATTCTTCTAATCCGGACATATGTCCTAGAAGAATAAATGTCCTGGACCATTTTCCTTCTGGGAAATCTCTGTCCATTGATCATCTATCTAGCTGATAATCATTTCCAACACTACTGATAGTCTTCAAGGCAATCATAACAATGTCATTAGAACACAACTATGTCTATCCATAGTAGTACACAACTACAATCCAGTGGTACACTACCACACCAAGTAGCACACCGATACTTGATCAGTGACGTATAGTCACAATCAGTGGAACACATCCCACCACAGTAGCATACATCTACTGTCTAGAGACATATAGTCCCCATAACAATCATCTGATATCAACCTGCACAGAAAACATTGTTATGATATAAACTGAATCATCTGGGCCATTCTTCCACTCACATCTGTGAGATCTGGAAGAGCATATGTCCTCAACAGGTAAAACACCAACGATGAACTATCTGGACTATTCTTCTCAAGCAAGGGAGAATAACTGTCCCGATTTCTGAGCTTGGACCATTCACCTATCTGGGCCATTCCTCCGACACTAAACAAAGTGCAACCTAGAGAGAATGAGTTTGCTCTAGGGAATGCCTATCTCTGATTGTTGAACCTGGACCATTCACCTATTTGGGCCATTCCTCCGACACTAAACAAAGTGCAACCTGGAGAGAATGAATCTGCCCTAGGGAATGACTATCCGGACCATTGCCTAAGGAAATGACTGTCCTCCACCAACCTCCAAAACGGACCATTCTTCGAAACTGCTCACAACTGTGAGCTTCGAAAGAATGACTGTCCGACGAGGTGGACCAGTCTTCTTGACCACTAATGAGAGTGATCGTCAAGAAGAGAGACTGTCCTAGACCATTCCCCCACACTGGCCACAAGGGGAATCACTGCCTATGGTACACCAACAATCCATTGAACCATTTTCATTATGAAAATGACCATTCGATCTGGACCATTTTCTGAACTGGAAAATGTCTGTCCGTCAGAAATCTCAAACCACTTTCCGAACTGGAAAGGAACTACTCATCTTGGACCATTTTTCGAACTAAAAAATGACTGTCCATATATCAATAACACATCAGTGCTCCCTCCCAACCTGTGAGTCATCTCTTCCTTTTTCAATAAGGAAGTCGTCTCCACGAGCTCCAGCTTGTTTCTTTAGTACGCAAACTCTTTCATCTTGGACAAAGGCTTTGCCAAAATATTTGCTTATCTGCTCGTCTGTGGAGATATATTGGAGAACCACTTCTCTTTTCTAGACTTCATCACGGAGAATGTAATGCTTGATCTCAATGTACTTCGGTCTTTCTGGAGCACTGGTTTTCTTTGAAGGCTTCATATAGCTCTAATCATCACAATATATCATAGTTGGATTCAGCTCTTTTGTTTCCTGCTAGCTCATAACATCGTGGCAAGGGTCAAACTGGAACATATCCAAGTGGCACTTCTTTTGTCATCATGAGAGTTTGTCATGGATTGGCAATCCATTATCTTGGACTTCTGAGTAACCATTCTGATACAATATCTTTGTTATAGGAAGTTTTTCACCACGCTTCTGCTGTGCATTGGAGGCTCTGCACCAAGTTGTTTGAATCCATACAAGATCTCCTTCCATCTGCATACACGACTCTCTTTCCGGTATACCTCAAAACCTTGAGGTTGCTCTACATACGCTCTTTGTTCAATTATTCTGGAGAACAATCTTTGCATTCATCTGAGGTAAACTCCGGACCATGAATATTGCTGACGATATAATGGCTTATGTAGAGGTATGTCTGGTTTAATGGAACAAACAATCATTATAGTCTTCTCCCTCCAACTGGGAGAACCTCTAGTTCTGGATCTCACAATGCTTTCATTCATAAGTCTTCCATACACTGTTCTTCATCACAACTTTCAGTGCCTCTGCTTGATTGCTTTTAGTGAGTTCATATCAGGCTGGTAGTCTTGTGATTCTCGATACAATGACCGATTGTTCTGGCTTTTCTTTCTCTCTTGGAATCTTTATGTTCTTCCTCATGTTTCTCTTTAGCTCTTGGGTTCATGGAGTTTTCTATAGATTCCATGCCCCGAAGATTCCAACTTCTTTCTTTCATCATGGATGTGGATGGACAACCAAGGATACTTTAAGGCTTCTTTTCAAAGAAGACTTCTTCTAAAGTCACTTGAACACGTGTTACTTTTCATGGTTGCTACCATGGATAGATACTTCATCATCTTTAATGGATCATATTATTTAGGATTAGCTCCCTCCTAATCCTTGCTTCATGCATGAATGCATGCCCTTCTTTTGGAAATATATAATCGACTCCCTCCATCTAGGAGAGTCCACGCTTCCATCTGCATCCTTATTGCCTTCTGCAAAGAGTCACAAGTCTTTTTCCAATTTCCTCTTGATTGCTGACTTCTTTCTGTCTTTACTTCTTTTAGGTTTCTTCAAGATTGATTCTGATTTCGGCTTATCTTGCAGCTGTTACTTATGTAATAGCTTCCACATGAGTTGTTACCAGGGGTTTGTTGATGTACTCCATCCTTTCATGTGTATTGCCTTACTTGTAGTCATTGTGATAGCAAGTCCTTATTTTGTTGATCTTCCATAGGTGTAGTTTCTCTTTGAACATCATATCTTCTAAGAAATAGATATGCAAGATATGTATGGAAAAACATGGTATGTACAAGAACTATGAAGAGTATTGTTACCTTGTATTAGAAGAAGAAGTATGTTTTGTCCTGCTTGGCTTTCTTTGAGGGTTCCCTTTCTTCGACAACTGATGCTTCGTGTGTTTCCTTCCTTCTCTTTAACTCGGGACAATGATTCTTGTAGTGACCATACTTTCGACAATTGAAGCATTGTATTTTTGACATATCTTTCTTTTGATTTGGTTTCTTCCTGGAGCCAACCTTTTTTTTATTCCTGAAATTCTTGAACTTTGCCGTGAAGGCTTGATCATCGTATTTCTTTTGGGTTTCTCTTTTGCACTGATCCTTGATTATTCTTGTGCACAAGAAGTCCAAAGTTCTTCAAATGTAGGATACTCCTTCCTTGTGTTCATGCTTGCGGCAAATGCATCCCATGTCTTGGGAAGACCATTGAGTAGTATATTTACCAGTTCCTTCTCTGAGATGATCTCTTCAATAGCTTGTAGTTGATCTCTTTCTCTTAACTGAGAGATCCTCACAAAGTATGATGTTATGCTGTCATCATCATTCATCTTCATGTCACATAGCTCATTCTTCAGACTCATTACTTGTCCAATGTTTCTGACTGAGA
>JZKD02S2093445.1:19269-30347 GCA_000966675.3 Picea glauca | reverse complement strand
TTAACCTAATAATAAAAATAATAATAATGACATGATTAATCCACAATGGGGATTTAATCCAATAACAAAAATAATAAGAATGCTCTTCGCAGTTACATTATTTCAACAATTATATCACCACCACAGGTCAGAATTTGACCCTACCACTTGTCACCTCTAGAGCCGACCATCCCTTCTATAAATAGAAATGGTTAAAAATAGGGTCTAGCTCCTAAAAAATAGGAAACTGACAAAAATGTCTAGGATGACTAGGAGAACACCACCATGTGTCAAATGTCTAAAAATAGACATTGCTAAAAATAGAATCTCGTATCATGTCAATGATATCATACTCATCGAATTCGATTCTCCGTGAGGATTCCAAATATGCGATTAGAATTGACATGTGAGCCCTGATGCTGTACTTGCTAAAAATAGAAAATGCTGACGTCACCCTGAAAAATGTCCAAAAGACTTAGAATATCTCAAGGAACAATGTTGCGCACACAGAATCCTAATCTGAGGCATGGAGCTCAACTTGTTAAAAATAGAAAGCACTTGCATGTTGCCTGGAAAAATGCCATTGGGCTCAGTATCATGCAAGGACCAACTCTGTATGCTCAAAACTGTCAAATCAGTCTCTGGTAACTTTCTCCTAAAAAGTAGGGTCACCTGCTATATATAGAAATCTCTCTCAAATCCCTGTGAAACTTTGCTAGCTCTAACACTGAAACAAAAACAACCATATACCAGTCTTGTACCTGTCTCTAATGGGAAGCAACCTCTGGCTCACACAAGTGCTAAAACTTTGGGAAAATCTTTGAGTGCCATCCAAAGTAATGCATGATGGCTCTTAACCCGCAGGATTTTCAAGGGTGAAAATCCAAGGGTTAACACCACCTCATTGTTGGTGGGGACACCAACATAAATGCAATTACAAAAATAATTTCAAAATCGAATTCACAGGATTTTGATGGCAACAACCACAATATAATGAACAATTGTATTCAAGAACTGATTAAAAGATTGGAAATCATGGAATTATCAAACCTAGAATTACATGCAATGTCTATACAGTCACCAATAGAGTCGAAGAAATTGAATCCGAGAACTTAATCTTCGAACAACAATTCAATGATACCAAGAATCAAGAAATCCTTCACCCTCCCTAGGATTTCCTTCACGTGGAAATCCTAAACCTCAAAAGCAAGCAAGATGAGATTCATTCCTAACAGGCCTTATTCAAGCAAGAAGTTGAGACTCGATAGGAAACCCTCAATTCTTGGGTTCAAGTGGTAAGGGGGAGGAACAACGCACCCTGCCATGCAGAGGTCAAAGAAGTTGTCCAACCAAAATTCTTAGAGGAACAGTGTCGACGAACTTGAAAGTTAAAGTTGAAGGTGAGAGGAACCCCATCATCCTCATATCCTTCTCCAGATCCCATGCAGACAAGGGTCTCTTTTCTTCGAAATACTTTGGGTCTCTTTGAGTTGACTCCTGAGAGAGCATGGTTTGGCTCTAATTCCACACTCTTCCTCTATTTCCTATCCTCGGGGAATAGATTGTGTTGCCACCTTTATACACACCTCGGGTAATGTGGACAAAATCTTCAATCCATTGGGTGTGTCCTTGGGGGAAAGTCTCGAGTCAAGATGCTGTCACCTGATCCTCAACTCCTCTGTCTAGGCCAACTCCTAGCGAAGCCAAGGGGGGTAGTCCCTAAAGAAAATAATCTAAGGCTTGAACTAAGCTAAGTACAAGAAATGAAATCTAGGAGTTTATTAAAGAACAATATAACAATCTAATCTAGCAACATGTATGATTCATTCACTATCAATGGATACTCTCAATAATATATAAGCAAATGATATACATTCATCAATAAATTACTTCAAGATAAATGAAATATTTGAAATGTAAATGCTTGAAGTAAAAGGCTTGAAATGTAAATATAGTGAGACCAGTGCCAATAGTAAAATGATGCTACTGAAGAAAAGTGTTGCAAGTGTTCTTGTAAAATTTTATTAAGAGTTGTTTAGTTGGAGTGATTGTTGTGAGTGCAAGTCACTATGTGATATGTGTGCAAAGAGGTACAAGAAAAGAAATCAAATCTGGATTTGGCGTCAAAGAGGCTATCCCTCAGATTGGAGGCTGAACTATGCAGATGTCCAACAGGGAGGAGATCCCTCTAACTTCACACAGTAGCTCAAGAGACTGTCGGATGCCCAACATGGGGAGGACTATGTCCTGAGAGGGCCCATCTGACTTCACACACAATCTCTCTACATTTCTAATCAAGCAATAGCAACTTAAAGGTTTTCCTATTAAAACTACTCTGCACTGACCAGCCCTGGTTCTGTATGAGCTTATTTCCCGAGATCGAGACTAAGCTCGCAGAGGAAGGGCCAGAAACAATACTAGGGGGAGCTGAGGGGATAGTTTATTTCCAAATTTGAAAAGACAGAAGAGTAAAATGTTGATATTGAAACTAATCTAAAAAATTGAAATCTAACTAAACTAATCTAAAAAAATGAAATATAACTAAATGTTTTGCAGTGCTTGTGATAAATTTTAGCTTTCTTTAGGTGAGAATTGTAAGCTTAAGCAAAAATGAGACAAAATGAACAATCACACACAGACACCATTCCCCCTAGGGGGAATGAAGAGTGGGACTATGTGGCCCACTGATTTAATTAATGAGGTTACAATCTTTTTGGGAAAATGCTTGTGGTCCCTTACAGGAACAAGACCACTAACTTTACAAATTTTCAAAAGTGTTTATTGATCAAAAGGGTGCTCTAGGGGGTCCTGGACGCTCTGAATCCACCAAAAACCGGCAGAGTCTCCCCTTGGCTGTTCACAAACCTGCCAAAATCAGCAAGCAAACAAGCCCAAAAGATGCTCAAAAACACTTTGGACAACTTATGGACAAAGCCAAATCTTATAGTAAAAATTTCTAAGAAAAAGAGTAAGTTAAACTAGCAACTTACAACACTAAAGTGGGCCAAATAATGGACTTCTTCAATGACTTTTATTGGCTGTTCGGGACAGCAAGTAAGAGGGTACTTAAAATACCAAATACGAATTTGAAAGTACTTTGGAAAAAATCTACCCTTTAGACTCTATAAATTTAAAGAGATAGCTTGCTAAAAGTAGAATTTTTATGGCAGATCTAGCTTTAAATAATGAGATGAAATTGCAATCTAGATCTAACTTTTCTTTGCATGCTAGCTTAGATAGTTAAAGATTTGAAATAAGATTTAGATCTAAATACTTGCATTCAAACAAGTAATCAAAAGAGAAGTAGGAAATTTGTGAGAAAGAGAGAACGAGTGTTGGATGGAAATAGATCTTTGGGCTGTGGAGTCCTCTTGGTGTATTGTAGAGGGAGATTGCTTTGATAGAAGGAAATTGAAGATGTTGGAGACTCAAACTAGAGCTCTCCACTCCTTCAAACTAGAGGCCCTGCAAACTTAGAAAATTCTTGCAAAATACTTTGTTAAAGGTGGGTGCACCCACTTCCTACATATAAAATCTAGAAAACATGTAAATCAAACTAGAAGAACATGAGATCATGGATTAAACATACTGGAAATAACAAGATTTAGCAATGCAAACTAGCTCACTAATATCTTACTATTCAAGGATAAATTAACAATAAAATTGCAAAAAACAAGTTTACCATAACCTCAACACATCAAAATGGAACAATGACATCCACAGATTTGCACAACACCACAAAAACGACCTCCAAAGTCTTCAATTCTTTATTCCACAATAACTTGAAAGCATTACAATAGCATAACCCTAGGTCTCCAATTCTAACTTTACAATGGGAGAGGGACCTTCATTATGTAGCCAAGAGGGTGACAATCCCAAGAGAAGGGGGCACACCACTTGGAGAGGGAGGGCGCACCATGTCTGAGAGGAAAAGTGACAAGTGTGGGTACAAGGCTGCCACATCCCATCAAAGTCCAACTAGATGACACTTGTGAGTGAGAGAGGTAGAAGGAGGGTGCCACCTCTCAAGACGTGGGCAGCCCTCCTCATGAGTGCACCACCTCTCCTCAAGGAGGGTGCACCTCATATGGAGAAATCCTCATAACTCAAGTTTCAATACACCTTGTTGCCGCCTTATACACACCTAGGCTATCATGAAAGAAATCTTCAATCCACTTGGTGTGTCCTTGGGGGCAAGTTTCGAGTCAAGGTGTTGTCACCTGATCCTCAACTCCTCCGTCTAGGCCAACTCCTAGCGAAGCCAAAGGGGGTAGTCCCTAACAAAATACTAAGGATTTTTTAAACTAAAAAAAGTAAAAGAACTACTTTTAGGAGTTTATTGCTTAATAAAACAAAGGCATTCAACACTTAGCATTCATCATTTGAAATAATTACATAAGTCATGTGTCCATAAGCATGCATATATCAAGTAGGATACAAGATCTGCAAGATTAACGAAATTAGTTAGACAATTGCATGAATGAAGTAAATTGCTCACATAAAGATAAACCAGTTGTACCAGTGCCTTAAAAGGAGTCGTGGGCAATTGTTGATCACGTGTTTTATTAAGGTAAATTAAAGGTAGATTAATGAGAGAATATGTGGCCTCTTTAGATGCTAACTCTTTGTTTGGAAACTTGCAGAGAACTTACCGAAACCCAAGAGGTTTCATTAGTAAGTTCACTAAGGGTGTTGGATGTTCAAAACGGGTGGGAAACCAGGTCCCGAGAGGGCCTGCCTTACTTCACAGATTCCCCTTAGGCGTTTTCCTGCGCATTGAGCTAACAACTTCCGAGATTTCCCTAATTAAACTACAAGCAAGGTTTATTGACTTTGCAAGACTTGAAAGAGATCAACTTTATAAACTGCTTGTAACTCAAATGAAACCTTGTGAGAAACTTGAAACTTGAAAGAGCTTTGCAAGAAACTAAGAAAAATTAAAACTTGCAAAATTTATTGCTAAGAGTGGGAAACAAGCATTAAACTGAACATGCATAAAGATTGAAAGTAAATTTTAAACATGCATGTGAAATATGAGTGTTATGTGTGTTAGATTTGCTTAAGATTGCATGTGTGTTTAAGATCAAAAGATTAAACTTTGCACAGAAAGAAAATAAAACCAAACCACGACACAAATCCCCCTAATGGGGATGAAGAAACTGGGCACAAAAGGGCCCGTTTTTTACAATGAGAACTAAGTTCTCTTTGATCTTCTCCTTAGAAACTCGGATCCTTATAAGTTTTGGATCTTAAAAATTACAAGAAAATTAGAAAAGAAAAATCTTCTTTGATGAAGTGGGAAACCCCCGGATGCTCCGCAAACCTCGATTTCGCTAGAATCGACGGAATCTCCCCTTGTGCCTGTTATTTCTGCAAGAAAACAGCAAGCAATTAAACCGAAAAGATGGCCAAAAACACTTTAGAAGTGTCTTTGGTCAACTCAATTTTTTTTTGAAAAATGACTCAGTTAAACTAGGCTAAAGCGAGGGAAAGTAACTAAGGAGTAAGAGCTAGATAGCTAAGCTCCTTAGGGTCTTTTAGGTTGATAAAAATCAGAAAACAAAGCAACTTTATATTTCCAAATTTATAACTTTAGAAGCATGTAAAGATTTGCGTATCACTAGCCTCCAAAAATACTAGGAAATCAAAGGCTAACTTAAGAAAAACTTAGGCTGGATCTAAAGAAAGATGAGATTCTTTAAACAAACTCTAGATCTAGCTTTTAAAGATGCATGCAAATGAATTAGAGCAGATTTATCTTTTCTATGATCAGCTATACTCTTGCATGCAACAGAAAACCAAAGAAACCAAATTTTTTGTGTAGAAATTTGAGTGAGAAGGGGGGAAGAGACAACTTGAAGCAAAGAACTTGAGCAATGAAGTCCAATTGATGTATTGAAGAGGGGACTCCTTTCGGTTTGATGAATTTGAAGGTGTTGGAAGATCAAGCTAGAACCTTCCACTCATCCAAACTAGAGATCCTGCAAACTTAAGACAATCTTGCAAAGAAACTGTTTAACACCCTACACATAAAACCTTGAAAACGTGAGATTAAACCGATAATAGCATGAAATCATAGATTGCAATGTGCTATAACAAGATTTAGTAATACAAGCAAGTTTACTAATATCTTACTAATGAACAAATAATAATTGCAAGAAAGATAGGTTTACCATACTCAACACATCACCAAAGGAGAAGATCATCCACACATTTGCACAAAACACCGTGTAGAACTCCAAAGTCTTTATTCCTTATTCAAATAGAAAAATGATACAATGTGTATACGTCTTCACTTCCCACAAATTCTGACTAACAATGGAAAAAGGGTAGCCTTGCTTAAATAGCATAAGGGGTGACAACTCCAAAGAGGGATGCGCATAGGGTTTAGGAGATGCGTGAGAGTTAAAGGGGAGTGGCACACTTAGTAAAGGGAGAGATGCGTGGGGTTAAGTGGAGGTGTGTGAAGTGGAGGTGGAAGGGTAGTGGAGTAGAGTGTAGGTTGAGTGAAGTGGGAGTGAGTGGAGTGGAAGGGGGAGTGTGAGGGCGAGTGATGGCTTTGGGATGTGCGCCATCCCTTTAGGATGCGCCATCTCATCAAGTGGGGTCAAGTCCTTACATTGGGATCTCCTCCACGCCTTTCACCCTCAGTGAAGTCACCTTACACTTAGCTCCTCGCCTTGGTCTTCAGTCAACTGGAGACACAAAAAAAACATGTTTCTGACATGTTCCCCAGTTTCCCTAAAAAATAGGGATTTAATTAAATTACCCTTTTTTCGTATTTTTAGAGTAAAATTCATTTTTTAGTGAAAATAATCATTTTTTTTGTCTCGAAAGAAGGGAAATAAGGGTTTACATGATACTCTGGATTAAAAAACAACAAAAAATATGGCATCTGATGATGTTTGATGCCATATTTTTACAACTTATTGCTTTACAATTAAAAAATTCCATTTTGCGGGAATTTTACTTTTTCACTAAAACATTTAAAAAAACCTATCAAACCTAGCCACAACTTCCATATGACTCAATTAAGATGACCTAGTATGAGCTCATATACATTCAGACACTAGGCATTGGTTATACCAAGCCAAGGCCTAACCACTAGCACATACTCCAGCTTTAAAGTCAGTCTCTTGAGTGAAAAAACTTAGAAATTATTAATCGCTCACAAAGGTAGGCAAAAAAAAATTAACAAGTGAAAAAAAACACTATAGAGTACATGCTCGTACCTAGGCCTTAGGTAGCCAATAGCCTTTCACAATATCTCATACTCATGTCATTTATTACAATGATGGAAATGCGGAAAAAGGTGGTCTTTTGAAAGACTGGATGAACTCTGAACTCTGTCATATGAGCACTGACTGCTCAATCTCTGGCGGCTCATCAGGAAATCCAGCTTGTGCAAATTGGTGGATAACACACCCAACTCACTCTCAACTCCCAATTAGGTGCCAACAAGGCTTAGTCAACTCAAATGAGGGTGAGTTAACTTGAAACATGTCTCCAACATCTTTCCCAAAAAATAGCCTTTGTTGATTTTTTGTCTTTTATTTGTCTTTTATTGACTTTTGTGAGAAAAATTAATTTTAAGAGATTAAAAATCACTAATTTTACTCACAAAGTGGGTACATCGGTAAAGTGGGTATTCTGAGTGTGAAAACAAATACCCCAAAGGCATATAATGCCTCCTAGTACCACTTTTTTAACTTATAACATATTTACAATTAAAATATCACGTTTTTCCGGGAAATTTATTTTTGCATAAAACATTAAAAAAAACCTAAGGGGGACTTGGCGCATTTCCATGAGACTCTAAGAGGATGATTAGCATGGTAATATACATTAGACACTAGACTTATATGACCAAGCTAAGGCCTAACCATCAGTACACACTCCAACTTTGGAGCTAATGGAAGAAAGTTGTGAGCAGAGATGTTAAGTTCGAGGAGAACTTAGAATCTAGGAAGTCGCATGAGTTACCATCATGGGCAGAGGACGAGGAGTAGGAGGCTCCGAAGCGAGAACAATGGTCAGAGGCTTCCACTTCAAGGAGTCAACCTTCAAGTGGGGAGGAGGAGTTAGCCCCTTCTAGCTCTGCCAGGAGACCCAAGTGGTTTGAGCAGACATTAAAGGATGCTCAAGAGCATGTTGAGGCTCTTAGGAGCACATTTAGGGAGAGCAGGCCTCCGAAGAAGTTTCTGAACTTCATGGCACTAATAAGTAACGTCATTGAAGAAATAGTAGACCATCAAGTTGATCAGGATGCTATGGTGCACGATGATGTGTGGGATATTGTGCCAGGGTCGGAGGGAAAACCAGTTCCAGGCGGCTCTTTGAGAAGTACCTTTCTCGCTAAGACGAAGTGTTGATGTTTGTAGTATCAGACAAGTACTTCCGCATAGGTCTAAGTGTCTAGATGTGTGGAATTCATCCAAATCCTTCTACCTTAGCAATTTACTTTAATTAAAGGAATTATTAAAGTAAAGTGCTTTTTATAATAAAGGTGAGTTTAATTTAATGAAATGCTAAGGTTATTAACTTATTATCATTAACGAATTAAATGAATCCTAGCCATTGATATCAACTGAGGTGAGATTTGATCTTAACTGTCAATCACTTTGGAGATTAGGGCTATGTTTGATTCAGTCAAAACGCAAGATTATAAAAGCAGGGCTAGGTGAAGGGGAAAGACACACAACAACACAAGAGAGTGTTGGGAGCCAGTGACTCATAGTGAAAGCAAGAGAAGGACTTTTTGCTCAGTCCAAAGGAGAAGAGAAGCAAGTAGGCAGCAGCAGACAGCTCTGATAAGACGGACAGATCTAGACAGCAGGTACAGCCACAGGAACGAGCCGTACAGAATCGCGGGCAGCGATGTACGGGCTGAGAAGATAGTCCAAGGCACATAGATACACGCGGGACAGGTGGTCCAGGGAGCGTACATACGCATCGGACAGGTGGTTCAGGGCATGTACATACACGTTGTACAGGTCGTGGTTAGCGCGTACAGATCGTACAAGTCAAAGGTACAGGGTCTTACAGCAGGCACAGAGATGCTGGGCTATAGGCATTGGCTGTATTTTTCTGTTTCTTTTCTCAGTGGGCAGATTTCCCAGTTTGGGAGCCCTTGTAAGCTTTGATATTATTTTAATAAAAAACTGATTTGAAGGGCAGAATTTATGTGCGCATGTGTGAAGTTTGGTTTCTAGTTGCTTCCACTGTTTTATTTATTTCCAGCCAGTGTATTTTATTCTGTGCTGTAATTTAATTATCAGCAAGGGAAAACACAAGGTAATAATTTATCTAGGTGCTGGGGATTGAGATTTTTCAACATTCTGTTCATCTTATTTAACTCCCTCAATGATTGCTAGTAATGTAGATAATTAGAATCCTCACAGCCTTTCTTTGTATGGTTGAAGAATGCAAACTGGCTTTCATGGTGTCAAATGAAGCATTTGTTGCTCCTAAATATTTGGAGGGGGGAGTAAGCACCATCAGCATAAGTGTGACACTGCTTTTTATGCATAATGAATCGTTACAGCCTTGGATGAGGATAAAGTTCTGAAGGCCTTGATCAGAAATAATACTCTTGATGCTATCTCATGACAAACGGGCAGAAACACTTACTATTCAATATTTAACCTAGAGTAGACATTAGAGCACTACCCATTTCAAAATGTTTTAAAAGCTTGGGAGGCATGCAAGCCCACCCTTGATTGGCTAGGACAGGAGCCCAGAAAGGGCTTACCTATCCACTAACACAATATAAAGTGCACAGCTACACTATTCTACACCAGAGTTTCTCTTGGGTGGTGTCCCTTATGAGATCACAAGAGATAATAGATCGGAGGTGAACCAATCAGCAAAACCCTAATCCAGTCAAAAGTGTAACAGCAGCAGCAAACAGCACTAGAGTGCTAGAAAGAGAAAGTACAAGAGCACTTGGGGAAAAAGAGCCATAACCATAAGGCACCAAAGAGAGACATTCATACCATAAACAAAGCACTTTAATGGCCAAACAGAGTGCAATATAGAAAAGGTGCCCTTTGGCTTATGATAATGAATGAATCACTTGAAAAGAATAATAACAGCGTAGATCCCTCTTAACTCCAGATCTATTAAGCATCAAGAGGGATGAAAAAACATTTGAGATCCAAATCTCTGGATGTAGATGGACAACATGGACATTACAATCTCTTCAATATTGGGTTGTAGAATGCACCTCGCTTCTCTTGGTGCAACAAATGAGGGGTGGTGCATTGCTACACCATCCGAGAGGCAGGGTGCTAGCCCCAAGGAGATTTGACTAGGTCAGCCTCAGCACAAAATAGCCAAAAATACAATATAATAGTGTTGCACAAAGGTAGGGACATGGCCGTAATAAATACAATAACGTTGGCTTGTGGCCTCTAGTGAAGATTAAATCATTAAACCCACAAGTTTAACATCCCCTAGATTAAAGTTTTGCTATTTCATGTAGAGAACACATTTTGTGTGGATTCAATATGGTTTATGTAGGAAATAAGAAAATGGTCATATTCATACCAATAGTGTTTAAGAATAGGAATGTGATAATGCCACCTCATTTTTCTGACACCGTACATGAAACTTTTTCATTTTAATCAAAGCATTTCATTTTCATTGGAATAACTGAACTACAAACCGACAGTACTATACACCAAAAACAACTGTAAAAAATGCATTCAGGAGCATTATGAATACCTGTGAAGTAACAAGCACAATCACACGTGCCAAGGCAAACGCAATAGAATTCAAGCTGAGCGTTTGTGTTTCACATTGAGAAACAGCCTGCTTGTCAGGTTGCAAAACACACAAAACTAAGAAATTTTATAAGACATATAAAAAATAAGTTATAGACGACACACAAGATATCAACAAATTTCGTTCTATGGTTAATGGATACATTCCGAAGGCCCATGGATACTGCTACTATCCATATTCCTCAAAATTTGACAAGATTCAAGTTTCAACCATACAGAAATAAGTATTCCTCTCAGGCATGAAAATGGAAAAGGTATGTTATAACAACAATTAGAACTATGCTCTACTCTAAATCAGAGAAAAGATTTCAACTC
>JZKD02S2093434.1:35095-49077 GCA_000966675.3 Picea glauca | reverse complement strand
GGTATAAATTAACAAAGAAATTTCGATTTACCTTCAATAAATTTACATTAACAAAGAAATTTTGATTTACCTTCAATAAATTTGGACAACATTGATACCTTTAGCAAATTTGATTTACAAGAGTTAGTTGGTGAACTATTGTATTAGCGTTTAATATGTTCTCGTGAATTTTTTAAAAAGGGATTCTGACTACTTGTATTTTTGTTCCTCTAAGTGATTTAAGAGAAGATAATCGCCTTGGTCACGTTGTTATCGTTCCTATTTTCAGAATTAGCCTACAAGTATTTAGTAATCTTTTAAATTTGAATTTGATGAAGTGTTGGAACATTATTAAGCATATATTGCCAAAAGATTTAGAGCATTGGTTTAGTGTTAGTGATTTGCAATAGAATAGGGTCTTGTTAGTGTTTCAGGCAATTTTTTCTCAATGTATTTCAGCAAATCAATCAAAGTTTGAATTTTTAATCAAGCTTTTTAAGACGTATTTTGTTTTTAATTTAATTACCATTAGAAAAATAATCTAGTTTCAATTTCAACACCTAGATGTAAAAACTCAAAGTAGACGGACAAAAACATCTTTTTTTTCATTTGTTTTCAAATTTTCAAATTGTGCTCTGTGTCGTTAAAGCTTGACCTGCATGACTTTCTGATCGCCTTCATAAATATTTTGAAGTTTGGCCCAAACCTCTTTAGCTGTGTTGCAAGCCATCACCTTGCTAGAAACAGTTGGTATCAATCCACTTATGATAACATGTCTAGCCTTTGAATTACAACTCATTAATTTCTTCTCATCTGGATCGGTTGGAGTGATTTTTGGAACTTTATAGCCATTGAAAACTGAGATCCAGATATCCACTCCTAAAGTTGTCAAGTAAGTTTGCATTTTGTTGCTCCAGTATGCATAATTGTTTCCATCAAATGGTGGAATCACATTTGAAATGTGACCTTCAATTTTTTCTCACGGTCTTCCTTCCAGTGATTAAAATGTTCTGAAGGTAACCTGCTCTAATACCAATTGTTGATATTGAGAGGGGGGGTGAATCAGTATCAAGTACAATTTAGCACTTTTTAAACTTTCAACTTTTCAATCAAATAAATGCATCCAATATACAATAGAGAGCAGAAGAAGAAATACACAGTACACAACAGATTTATGTGGAAAACCACGAAATGTTTTTCTTATATAATAACAAGATTACATTCATAGGAAACTACAACTTCCAAGATTCTCTAGCTCCAATTGGAATAAGGCACCAACCCCCTGATTTACAGGCACCAACTTGAAGGAAGCTCCAACTCCCTGATTTACTAGGACCGACTGAAAAAAGGCACCAACTCACTAGCTTTACCAGCTCCAATTGGAAGGAAGCATCCACTCCCTAAAATACACACAACAACTTGATGATCACCAATGAGTGACTTTGACATCAATGACAACACCATTCAACACATATACCATGATTTTTCTAAAATCGTGTTGATAGAAAGGCAAGATACCAACAAAAAATCCTTCTCAAAGTTAGCAACAAACTCATTCATCTAAGTTTTTGCAAAGGCTACTACCTACTTCTATTGCTACTTCCCTTTACCCTTCTTCTTTGGACATTGTGATGCACAATGATCATGCTTATGACAAATGAAGCAATTGATTTTACTCAAGTCCTTCTTTCCAAGTTGTGAGGTTGACTGTGCACTATGTCCATTACCCTTATTAGGTCCATTACTTCTACTCTTATTTGACTCACCAAAAAGAGCTAGGTTCTCCTCATCACCCTTCTTGTTGGCCTTTGACTCAATTAGAGTCTCCACCTAAATACAATCATCCCACTTCCTTTCAAAGTTAGGAAGCTTCTCCCAAGAACAAATACCTTTGACAAATAATTCCCATGAAGAATCCATTCAATTCCATGTTCACTAGCTCTACATCTGCAACCTTCTCCCCAACTGTTGCAAGCTGATCATGAAACTGCATGGCCTTCATAAGGTAACTAGTGATTGAGTCTAATCTGGTCATCTCTATAGATCTGAGTTTGTTCTGCAATATTATATTCATGTTTATATTCTCACTCTGGTAAAGACTTACCAGGGGGCATCGAACATCTCCTTCACTATCTTCTTCTCAGATATATGAGGGATCAAATGATCCTTTATAGCATACAAGAAAATTTGTTTGGCATTCACTTCCCTCTTCTTATGAGTTGCCAACTATTTTGGATCTGTAGGTGAAGGCACAACGTCCTTGACAATATCCCAAAGATCACTCGAAATTCATCTTCAAACATGAGGCTAGTTGATGCAATCTCGAATCTTTGAGATCTACTACACAAACTCCCAAATCCGAATATTAGTTTTGAAACCCTCTAATTGTTGTTCCTTCTTCCCTACAGTTGACTTACCACTGCAAATCCCTAATAATCTCAATTAGAGAAAAAACTTTGATACCATATAAAAAATCCAAGCCTAGGTGACTAAAGTCTTTAGGATCTCAATTAAACAAGCCAAAAAAATAGTTACACAATTACAAAACCAACTCAAACTAAGTTGTACGGGCTAGCTAAGAGAATGGCATGTTGTATGGACTGTCCGTATGACTATACGACCATGTGACACAATCCATATTCACCTCTACCTAAATACATGCTTTCACTATCTCGATCGCTCAACTATTCGTTTGTGTACCTATATGTCAACCCTCTATCTTGACCTATCTTTATACTTTTAGTTGAGACCAAAACCATAGTCTATTTCTAAGATACTATTCATTTGTGTACCTATATGTCAACCCTCTATCTTGACCTATCTTTATACTTTTAGTTGAGACCAAAACCCTAATCTCTTTCTAAGATTACTACTAGTCTAAGTCATGCATGCATGAAATACACCTTTTAGACTTGATAGCCAAATATAAGACTTTTCGCTTTTTACTGAAGTGAATTACAAAATAGAATTACTTTTTGAAAATAGAAAGTATCTCGAACTACTTCTTGCAAGTTCACACTCAACCAAAAACCTAATCTATTTCTAAGATTACTACTAGTCTAAGTCGTGCATGCATGAAATACACTTTTTAGACTTGATAGCCAAATATAAGACTTTTCACTTTTTACTAAAGTGAATTACAAAATAGAATTACTTTTCGAAAATAGAAAGTATCTCGAACTACTTCTTGCAAGTTCACACTCAACCGGTACAGAAGTTCTTATCCGAGCTATATTTCTCAAGAGCTTTGGCAAGAAGCATACGAAGTAAATCCAACAAAAAAAGGGCAATTTTCAAAGGATCACTAAGAGAACCGGTTTTAGCATGGTATCGAAGGAGTTAAAAGAATCATCTTTTCAACACAGGGGAAGAAGTCACCGAAAAAGTTCCAAACATATATGCATATCTGAATGAAAATCCATTAATATTCACATCTGAAGGAGATCAAGCAAATTAAATGACAAAGCATGGCCCACTATGATGTTGGATTCAAAAACTTGATTGACTAACTCAGGTATGACGTATCAAAAGTAATTAAAAAAAAAACAGTTTATTACAAGGTCACTCGATATGATCTAGGTGCATGTAAGAATAACAAAACCCAAAGCCGTATAAGGACCCAGTACATGTGGCCATTCAAGTGGAGAGAGAAATAGTGAATCATAGTGGGTAGAAAAAGAAACTAAAGGTAAAACACGATAAAAGACTGGAAAAACTATAGGTAGAAATAAAAAACGATGCAAGAAATATAGTGGCATGAACCCAAGACAACACGGGATCAACGACCCAAGGATAACTAGGATGAGAATACAAGATTAAAGAAGATGGGTAGATTCAATTTATGACGAATCCATAACACATCAGAACACTCCTAGCATAATTGCCTTGAAATTCCAAGGAATCAACAAGGACCTTACAAACCGAAGTACCTAAAGGAAAACAACATAGGAGCATTTAGACACTGTGAATTTGACCAACAACAGAACCCCAATGTCTACAAGGTACAAACATAATCAAACACTCATCAAAATGTCCATATTTTAGCAAGAGGGAAAGTAGCATGAAAATGTTACGCATATGGAACTTGGGGACACACAACAAACGACTGCATTTTCAATATTCAAGGAGTTACAATGTGCTCAAATTGAGGACCAAGGAATCACAAAACTAAGTAATGCCCAATATTATTGAAGGAACTCCATTAAAAAAGTTGTAAGAAGATACTAATTAAACGACAACCGAAACCAAAAGAGGTTCGAGTTAAAATCAGGATGAGATGGAAATGATATTGCGGATCACAATCCGATGAAGAAAATAACATGGATTTTGAACTTCGAAAAGAAAACTATGAGGAAGTTGTCCTGGCAATAAGGGATTGGAAAATAAAGAAGAAGGAGAAATCGTGGAAAGAGAACAAAGATAGTCAAACACAAGATCTGAACAAGCAACTGAACCAGTTGGCCATGAATAAATAGTACACGAGGAAAATCAAGAATTCTTTAGAATGTCTATTGAACACAAATGAATCATGGGAAAGTGAGAGTGAGGAAGCTTAAGTATGTAAAATTAGCTCTACTTTTTAGAAAAAAAAATTACAAATGCCTACAATAGTAATGGACAAACAAATGAATGGTGTAATAGTAGACCTCCAGATTCTAGGAAGAATTGGGGGAACCATAATTGAAATAGAGGAAGATAGTAATCAAGGTCGCAAACCATGTTACTTACCCTTGGGAAGAATGATAGCAGTGAAAACTAATGTTTACTTCATCAAAACATGGGTGGCAATTGAAGTATAAAAATTTCCCAAGGAAACATACAAATTATTATTTGGGAGACCGTGGATCTATGCCATGAGACGCACAATATGCTCCAATCAGAAAGCTCTCTCATATTTCCAAAGGGAAAAAAAAGTTTATAGTACCCTTAGATAAGACAAAGAAAATAGTAGAAGAATAAATATGTGCCACTGACAAAGACAAACCATCAGGGTCACAGCCCAACTTGAAAAACATGTACATGATGACAAGAGAGATAGAGCAAAACCCCAATTCATATGGTGTATTACATATGGAAGTTTCATTGGGAGAAGAATACAATGACATACTAAACGGATGGGCTCAAGAAAATCATGAAGTATACCTAGGATACATCAGAGACATTCAAAATCAAAGCCATAAAAGCAATGAAGAATTATATGGATGGTGAAAATACAACTATGCACATAAAGAAGTTTAAAAAGAAGACGAAATTCTCATAAGATGATGAAAAAGTACAGCAATACCCTAACACGCTCAAGACAATACCTTTCCAATCGTGGATGACACATTGTTTATCATGCTCAAATATAACATAGGAACAAATGAGAACATTATTCATATGTTGATTCCAAAAGATAAAGGAAGAAAAATATTGTGGATATTATGGGTGGCTGAGCTAAATCACCCGCAAAGGTTAATGAACATCAAACAAAAGTAGGTACAGAGTTATGAAGACCTTGATGATGTGTCCATCCATATCCTACCAAAATTCAATGAAGGGATCACATACAAATGGTACTGTCACCACAACAAGATAAGAGAAATGACATGTTGGAACACGCTATGGCAGAAATTACTGGAAGGCATAAATAAAGGACCAACTAATGAAAACCCAACCCTACAAGCAATATTGGAAAAAATGCATCAATTTACAAGAGAATGCAACTCATAGCAAATGAAAGAATGGTGTTTAGAACGATGTTTAGCATTTGGAGAGGAGTAATGTGAGGAGGTTCTCCCTCATATTTAATTTGCTATTATATTTTTGCATATAATAAATTTTCACCTATCAAACAAGTTGTTGTAATTGATATATCATTGTAGGGAAACACCTTCATAAACTCGTTCAAGAGCAGTACAAATAAGGCTCTCCAAGACTAATTTCTATAATTATTTCCAGCACTATTAAGGTGGATTGTGGCATGCAATTTGCAGCCCTATTTTCCTTAATATTTCACAAAACAAACCTCTTTAGAGTGATTTTACTTGACTACATTTCCCCAAGATTTGGTAGGCACTAGTCTTAGGTTTCTACCTTTGTATTCCTTTCCCATACCATTCATCTATTCCACTTTCACTACAACCATACATTTTTCTTAGGCTTACTCTTTAAAATCACTTTGTGCCTCCACTCCATAGCCTTATCTTTAGGGAAGACCCCATTGAGTTGGAAAACAACCAATCTAAAGAGGGAGGAAGAGATACTAAGGTCATAGTGGGTAGCCTTCCTAAGTTGCACAAACTAGCCCCTAAATGCTTGGGTCTTTACATCATATGGGGGTGCTAGATTTTGTTGTAACACTTTCCATTTGAGAACAATTATGCTAAGGTCCATTTTCATCAAAACCTCATCAAGATTAAGGATATCACAGAGGAATGGGTTAAAAATAGTTTGGTGATTTAAACGATCAAGGAGGTGATAGTGGATTCAAGATGACACTTTAAAAGAGATGGAAGGACTAGAAAAGCAAAAAAAAAAAAAAAAGATTATTACCCTCAGAGGAGGCTCGTGTTGATTTTTTCAAATTTCTGGATCTGATAATTATTTCCTTGCGATTTCAAGCAAAATGTTATGCCATTGTTATCATAGAATAATTATACACTGAAAATCTCAACCAAAAATAACTGCAACGAAAACAACAGAATCATAGAAAGATAGCCATGCACAATAGACACAAGATTTTACCCTGGGAAACCCCAACCTAGGGAGAAAACCCAACAACTTTTCTTAAGAAGAAATCAATCCAAGTTTATCACCATTTACATGAAGAAATCCAACAAAATATAATTGTGCCCTTGTATGAGAAAGAACCCTCAAGGATAGCATGTCACAAAAGAACTACTAAGATGCACCAAAAATAGCACACTGCAAAGATAGCACAACTGGCAATTGTGCACTGCCACTGGCAGTTGCGCACTACAACTGGAAACTGACAACTGCACACTACAATTGGGAATTGCGCACTACAACTGGCAACTGTGCACTGTGCACTACAACTGGCTACAACTGGCAACTAACAACTGGGAACTGCGCACTACAACTGGCAACTGGGAACTGCACACTACAACTGGCAACTGGGAATTGAGCAATTGCAACTGGCAACTTTGAACTATGCAACTGGCTAATGCACACTTGATGAGAAGAGTTGTGTGATATATGATAATGAAATGATCCAGCCTTTATTTATACAATTTGAGTCACCTTCAATTTTCTTTGTGGGGCCTACTTCTTATTTTGTCTTCAATATCTTCTTTAATGCTTTTTGAGGTTTCTTCAATGGTTTGTCTTGTTGTCTTGCCATCTCTTCTTCACTAGAAAAGTTGTTCATGAGCCTTGTTGATATATCATCTCCTCACATGCACATCTAATTAGTATAGCACTCTAATATTTAGTAGATTCACCGAGAAGCCCCTCATCACAAGGGGTCTCTTGAGCCTACATCTTCAACATTAGACTAGACTTGTAAACAAGTCAAACCTACCCTATAAAAAATAGATCACTCCAACCTGGAGCAGGCAATGTGAGAGCATATCGAGTCTTTATCACTCCTCGCCAAATCAGCATGACCAATAGGAGAAAGATTGTTCATGGGCCATTCATCACTAGCCAAATCAACATGGCCTCGTGAGTGAATGTATCATTCTCCCTTGGTTAAATCAACATGACCAATCTGGCAGAATGTCTGCCTGATGTTACTAATTGGAGAAACATCAACATCTTGGGCCATTCACTACTAGACAAATCAACATGGCCCCGTGAGTGAATGTATCATTCTCCCTTGGTCAAATCAACATGACCAATCTGGCAGAATGTCTGCCTAATGCAGCTAACATCAACACTCCCTCTCAACGAGAAAGACATTCTACATCATGACAAGCTTGTCTATGAAGTATACAAACTTTTCCTTAGACAGAGGCTTGGTGAGAATTTCCACAATCTGTTCATCTGTGGATATGTACTGGAGTTTTATTGCTCCCTTCTATACCATGTCTCAGATGAAATGATATTTGATCTCAATGTGCTTCGACCTGATCAAATAGTCCTGCAAGAAGCTTCTGAAGCCATAATGCTTCAAGACTTGCGACAATGGTTGCAATATACTTTTCTTATGCTTGTACCGAGTGCTATAGAAGTCTGCTTCCTGCTAATCCAGGATATCATAGTTGATCCTACGTTGAAGCAGCACCTCGAGGTGCTCTTTCTGTCTAATTCACTCCCTGCCTAGTTAGAATCAGTATATCCCTGCAACCCCACTTCACCACCTGAGACATATCTTAGACCATATCCAATTATACCACGCAAGTACCTCAACACATGCTTTGCTGCAACCTAATGGAAGTTCCTCGACTCAACCATAAACTGGCTTAGGGTGCTCATTGCAAAGCAAATATTTGGCCTAGTGTTAACCAAGTACATCAAGGATCCAATCAGATGCCTGCACATAGTGAGATCCATCAAATATGAATATGAAGCAGAATCACTCAGCTTCTTCTGATTTTTCATCATAGGTGTAGCCATGGACTTGCAGTCCATCATACCGTATTTGCTCAAAATATCAACTGTGTACTTCCCTTGTCTAAGGAAGATCTCACCTAGTTTCTGCCACACCTCCAATCCCAAGAAATAATGCATCAAACCAAGATCCTTCATTTCGAATTATGAAGTCAACTCATGTCATTGAAGGAAACCCTGTTGCCCAGTCTGCCTCATTGGTTTCTCTGTCTGTGATTGAGGCAAATCCCATACCCCAGTCCTCCTGACTGGCTGCCTCCTCTGTTGTTGTAGAAAAACCTACTGAAACCAGTGGATCCTCCCAGGAGGTCTCACATCCCCTAGAAACTTCTTGCCTCTGAAGCTTCTATCTAACCTCCTCAACTCATGACACTTGTCTGTCAATCATGGAAGATGTCTCTCTCCCACCTAATCTTGAGGGGGAACTCCCTCTGAATGATCGGCTCTCCCTCTGAGCCAACTGACTCTCTCTGAGTCTATACAATCTCTGAAACCATCTGCTCCCTATGCACCTGGTGACCTCCTCTGAAGTTTGATCTCTTATGAACTGTCCTGGGAGGCTACTCCTCCCTACTAGATCCTGATGGTTGACTCCCTGTGAATTCTAGTACTTGGTGGGGCCACCTGCCTCACCACTGGTGGAGCCACCTAAGGATGATACTGTCAACGGTTCGCATACATCTGAATGCACTAGATCCAAGATCCCTTTGGATCTAATATCACTGCTTGGATAAGATCCCTTTGTATTCTTGCCAAGTGTACATCCCATGTAAACACTCTCATGCTCTACCTAGATCTCTGAAATACTTGTAACCATCACTGTAGCTCCCTCTTAGATCTATCACTTGTAACCTGCCCTAAAAAAAAAACAAGAGATATACAACCAATTGTAGCAGCTATATGTCTCAAAAAATGATCCCCTTCTCTTCAGATCCCAAGCTCTCAAAGAGAATCTCGATAGCATGTCATTTGCCTAGAAGCATCATTGTCCATTAACCAGGTATCACTAAAAGAAATAGTCTTTATGAAGTTCATTTGCAATCTCATCAAGCTTAGATTCCTTTCTCTTCTTTTGTGGTGGGTGTTCATCAACATTCGTTGTTGATGCATGTTGCTTTTCCTTCCTTTTCTTCTGAAGACACTAAGAAGCATAGAGACCAAATGTATTACAATTGAAGCACTTGATCTTTGAAAGATCCTTCTTCTTATGTTCTTCAACTGGAGTTGATCCTCGACCTATATTTTTCTTTCCAAAATTTCTTTGTCCTTTTCCTTTTCTTGCATGAGTTGCAAGAGCTTGAGTTCCTTCATCTTGGGGTCTAGATTGGACCTTTTTGGCGGTGAGCTCTATTGGTAAGTCCACGGGATAGGCTTTCGGATGGAATTCCACCTTGGTCTTGTGCACCTCAGTGTGTACTCTAAATTATACTCTTCTAACCTTCTTCTTGAATGCATTAAACTTGGATGCAGATAAAATAAATATTTACGCTTCGTCACACAATTGAAAGACTTTCTAGATAGACATCAAGATCTTTGGCATTCTCGATATGACTCAACTTATCATGGGGGGATTTTAACATTGCAATCCACCAATAAGAAACCTACAGAGACCAAGAGAGAGCCAACCCCTTAGAAAACTACTTCTTGAACTACTTGGAACAACATATGTTGGTGGATGTCAAGCCAATGGTTATGGAACCAACTTGGACAAACAACAAAACAAGTAATCATGGCATACCAAAGAAACTTTATATTTTCTTGATCAAGGACTCTCTTATCATGTGGATAAATGCCTACAATGCTACCACTATAAAAGAGACAATGTTCAACCACAAACCTATCATGTTAGAATTGTCTTTACGGGGATGGAAGCCACCCTCCCCTTTTCAATTCAATCCACATTGGTTGACATGCAAGGACTTAAAATCTTTAATTAGGGGAAACTAGGTAGCTTTGTCACTATTCCAAAAAAAATCGACAATGATATCCTTTCAAAGGAACCTTATACAAGTAAAGACTACATTTCAGCAGGCAGAGAAGGATGTCCTCACTGTGGAAGGGAAGATAAATGATATGCACAAATCATATCAAAGGAAAGGATTTAGGGAAGAATACCTACAAGAACTAGACTCGATAGAAAAGGAAAAGGCACAATTATTATAATGGCAAGAAGCAAAATGGCATATGAGGAAAGTTACCTAGATTTTAGAGGAAGATGATAACATGGATTTTCCCCTGATAAGCCATGGCTCCGAGAACAAGCAACACCATCTACAAAATGTGTCGATTTTGACTCCATCTCCAAGGCATCACCATCCCATTATGAAAACATGTACATAGAGCAAATAGGGGTAAACATCAAAGATATTATGGCAACTACTACTTCCTCTAATGGATGGCTAAGTGAACAAAAAAATCAAGCCTCGATGAGCCTACAAAGGAGGAATTTCTCTAAACTCTACAATCTTTCAAGACTAGTAAGGCCCCAGGACCTTATGGCTAGACAATGGAGTTTCTATCTAGGATTCCGGGACCTCATTGTAGAGGACTTATTGTTAAGTATGGAAGAATCAAGATGCTTGGGTAAAATTTGAACATTGACTTCTTATATCCCTATGCAATTGCATCTACAAGATTATCTCCAAATATTTATTGTTGTGCATCTTAAACCCATCCTCTCTAACACATTTCCCCTGAACAATTCAGATTTTTGGACAACAGACACATTCATGATGCTTTCCTCCTAAAGATTGATCTCATGGAATCCTTCCTTGGCTTTATTAAGCCTTATCCTCACACAAGTCAACTTCACCCTACCTTTTATGAACTAGATTGAGGACTGCTACTAGTCAATAACCTATGCAGTTCTAGTCAATGGCTCGACCTCCTCTTTTTTCAACCCAGCCCGTGGGATTCTTCAAGGTTGCCTGCTCTCCCAGTCCTATTCCTTATAATTGTAGAAGCCTTAAGTCACCACATATCCCATGAGAGCAACAATGGACAGCTAAAGGGGATCAAAATTGAACCAAAGATACATACATCACCCACATTTTGTACGTGGATGACATCCTCAACTTTGGAAATGGACCTATGCAAGAAGCCATATGTTTAGACAATGTTCTCAAGCTATTCTCATCCACCATTGGGATGGAAATAAATTAAGGAAATCTGCTATTTATTTTTACCACACAGCTTAGCCACCTAGAGTGTGATCCATAGATTTCTACCCTTCTCCATCACCCCCATTGATGAATGCATAAAATATTTGGGTTTTTACTTGAAATCAAATGATTATCCCTTCAAGAATTGGATATGGCTTTATGATGAATTAAAAAAAAAAACATTGCCCTATGGTGCAACCAACAGATCTCTCTCACTCACAAATTGGTACTAGTCAAAAGTGCCTTTGGAATCCATTCTCGTATACTAGCTAACATTCATGGATAATGTTTAAGAAAATAAGAAAATCGATAATACTTAAGAAAATAAGAAAATCGATAACGCTTAAGAAAATAAGTAAACTTAGTTTACATTTATTATAGTCAAGAAACGCAAATGATTATCTTTGTTTGCATTTATAAATGGGATTTTACTTGAAAGCAAATGATGATCTCTTCAAAGCTTGGATATGGCTTTATGACAAAGGAAAAAAACACATCACCCTATCATGCAACCAATGGATCTATCTTGCTAGCATACTAGTTATGGTCAAAAGTGTCTTGGAAGCCTTATCTTGGAAGCCATTCTCGTATACTGGTTGACAATCATTGTTATACCTCGAATGATGCTTACAAAAATAAGGAAACTATGCTTGCATTTATTATGGCCAAGAAACAAGGAGACTAGGAGTACTCCATTAATCAAATGGGATAACATTTCACAACCAAAATCGGATGGTCACTAGGGTTTGAATGAACTGTTTATCTTCTCAATTGTTCGCAACAAAAGGACTTGAGACTTTAATCACCAAGAGTGGGCTTTGGCAAAAGATCTTGTGCCAAAAATATATCCACCCACTCATTGTAGTGGATTAGATTCCAATAAAACCCAGGCAACATATCATAGGCTCTCTTTTCTAAAAAGCACTCATTCTATTATTGTAAACTTTTTAGCTTAGGAGACTAGTGATGGGAAGGAGATCCACATTGGAGGAGACATGATTATTGCCACCTTAGATGAGTCAAATTCACAAACGCTATGATGCATTGTTTAAAACAAAGAAACATATCCACTTTGGCCCATGTCTACAATCACTCCTTGGAAGATAGATGGCACTCGAGTTGGAAATAAGCAAAGGATCTAGGACGTAAGGGCCCAAAAGTTCACATGTGATACATAATGAGCCTAATAACCACGACAATCTCCTTCTTTGATAGAAAGGACAAGCTATGCTGGGTTGGGAATCAAGATGGGGGTACTTATCAAGTGAAATTGGGATACAAGGAAACCCTAATACAAATTGTGAGAGGAGAATCAACCATGGTGATGGAGGAGGTTGTGGAGACTCAAAGGTCCATTGAAAACAAAACCTTTCATTTGGTTATTTTCCAAGAACATTCTAAATCAATCAATTACATTTTTGTACAATGTCACTTCACCCATGAGTTATGGAGCACTGCAAAATATTTGGAGAATCGCCCTTTGTGGGAAGGAGAAACCTTATAAGAGGGATGGGATGGGATGTGATGGTCTCTAATTGTTCTTCCCTTACATATCATATGGGGAATATGGAGTACTAGAAATGAGGCAATCTTTGTGGACAAACTACGATATTCCATCTCCACAATCTATAGATTCAGATATTCACTATTATCAATGGATTCACAAAAACCAAAAACACCTTTGTGCATGGTCACTCCTTTGGAGGTGGAACCGACAATCCCGCACGATTTTAATGATGGCGCCTCATGTGGAAACCCTGCCAAAGTGGGTACCCTTAAACTCCAAAGATACCAAAACATTCACCATGAACAACACACGAATCTAGAAAAAAGAACCCTTAAGGTAGGGTAACACCATAAATTACTCCTTATGGAAGGAATCACTCCACAAGCCATGCTTGCTACAAGGCAATACAATCCAACACATATCCAATACAATGATACTCGTGTGTATTTATACTTTCTTGTGAGTATTACTAGGGATCTGTGCCAACTACCCCTTATTATTATCTTATTTCATTTTAATTAGATAGTGGGCCTATTTATTGTCCATCAACTACCAAGTGGGCCTATTTACTACCCATCAACTACCACGTGGGCCTATTCCATTATTATTGCCACACTACATTCATTATCCCCTTGGGTACCTCCCTAGGTACACTACACAAACATCTTAAACATTGAGGTAAAAATGCTTCTTTTTCCTTCTCTAGATTGCAGCTTGTTCCCTCGAGCTACAAGCTTGATGATGTAAGCCCTAAAGAGGCTAATACTAGATGTAACTTTTAA
>JZKD02S2093434.1:24183-35085 GCA_000966675.3 Picea glauca | reverse complement strand
CTTAGGATGGAGGGTGATCCACCTGTAACTAGGTGGGAGGACTTCAAAACCCTCATCAAGTCCCAATTTTACCCTATCGAGTAAAATCAAGTATGTAGAGGACCAATGGATCCGGCGGCACTACTTCAAGCAGAGGCAAGGTCAAAGTGTACAGGAGTACACCACCGAGTTTAGAAAGATGGCCACCATGTTGAGTATCTCTCCCAAGAACCCAGATGTACTCCTCAAGTATCTGGGGGGTTTACACGGTCATTTACAAAAGAAAGTGATGTTCTTCAAGCCAAGGACAGTGGATGAGGCATGTGTACAGACACAGTACCTGGAAAACATAAGCCAAAAGAAAGGGCAGCCAAGTGGTTCAAAGTAGAAAGAGCACAATGAAGCTTCTAAGGAGAGGCAAAAGAATTGGAAAGGGGGAAAAGATAAGAAGACAAAAACCACTGCACAATAGAGTAAAGATCCCAACAAACACTGCAATCATTGCAACATTGATGGCCACACTGAGGAAAAATGTTGCAAACTACATCCAGAGTTGAACTTGAAGAACTGCAAGAAGGATGGAAAGAAAAAGAACCTTCTAGCCACAGATTCAAGCAATCAGGTTAAAACTAGCTCGAATGTGGATGAAAATATTATTTGCGCATCTTTGCAGAAGGAATTGACTTTAAGTAGCCTTCATCACCAAGAAGAGAAGGAGATGACCAAGCTCTTCCACTTCAATATTCAGGTCACGAAGACCAAGATAGATGCTCTATTCGACTCTATTTCACAAGCTAATCTCATAGCAGCGGATCTGGTCAGCAAGCTTGGATTGGAGGTTCACAATCATCCTAGCCCCTATCCATTAGGTTGGCTAAACAAGGATGTAGAGATAAAGGTAACATAACAGTGTAAGATTAAATATGTTGTAAATGTTGATTATATTGATGAAGTAGAATTAGACGTAGTACCCCTTGATGTATGTGGAATAGTGTTTGGAATCCCCTACATGTATATGAGGGATGCAATCTTCATGTGGAGAGCCAACCAATATCGGCATATCAAGGATGGGAAGTCCTACATCATTAACACACACAAAGGCAAGTCAAAGATCTCACTAGTAAGTTCCAACCAAGTTAAGAAGTTGATTAGTTCTAGTAAGAAATATGTTTTGCTTTTCTCAAGAGAGAATCGGTCTGAAGATGAGACAATGAGAGTGAAGGAATCCTTGGAGGGGTGTACTAAAGAGCAGAAACATCAATTGGAAGAGTTGCTACAGGAATAAAAAGGAGTCTTCAAGGATCCAAAAGGGATACCACCCAAGAGGGATGTGGAGCACCAAATACAGTTATTGCCAGACTCCCCATTGTCGAATATTGGCTTGTATAGACAATCTATTCTAGAAGCAAATGAAGTGAAGAAGTAGTTGCATTTGTTGTTGGAGTGGGGTGTGATTCGACCAAGTGCCTCACCTTGTGGGTCACCCATCATAATTGTACCCAAGAAAGATGGGACTTGGAGAATGTGTATCCATTATAGGGCATTGAACAAGATTACATTAAAGAATTAGTACCCTCTGCCAAGGATCGATGATTTGTTGGACGAGTTGCAGCATGCCAAGTACTTCACTAAGTTGGATTAGGATATCACAAGGTACGAGTCAAAGAAGAAGATACCTGGAAGAATGCCTTCAAGACAAGGAAATGTCTGTATGAGTGGTTGGTTATGCCATTCGATTTATGCAACGCACCAGCTACATTTATGAGACTAATGAATGATGTTTTACGCCCTTATCTAGATTCATTTGTTATTGTTTATTGGGATAATATACTAGTTTCTAGCACTACCTGGGAGGAGCACATCTCACATCTTATGCAGGTGTTAGAGACTCTGAAGAAGCACCAATTGTTGGCCAATCTCAAGAGATGTGAGTTTTCTCATCGGTCTTTGTTGTATTTGGGGTATGTGATCGGTGGAGGGGAGCTCAAGATAGATCCCGCAAAGATGGAGCTCATCATGAAATGGCCAGTTCCTACAAATGTCACTGAAGTTAGGAGTTTTTTTGGGGCAGTGCAGTACTTGTAGAAGTTCATAGCTTCATTTTCAGCGGTACTTGCACCACTCCACACCATAACAGCCAGTGGTAAGAGTTTCCACTGGAGGAAGAATCAACATAGGGCCTTTGATGAGCTGAAAAGAAAGATCAGTCCAGCACCAGTGCTTGTGCTACCAAACTTGCAAAATCCCTTCGAAGTGGATACATATGCAAGTGGGTATGCCATGGGAGCAGTTTCGATGCAGAGAGGAAGGCCTGTCTGTTATCATTCTAAAGTATTTCATGGGGCAATTCTCAACTACCCTACCTACGACAAGGAGCTCCATGCATTGGTACAAATTGTTAAAAAGTGGAAGCACTATCTAATGGGAAAGGAGATCGTCATCCACACAGATCACCAGCCACTACAGTATTTGCAAGCCTAGAGTAGGCTACAACAAACTAGACATTCCAAGTGAATGGGTTTTTTACAGCTATTTCATTTGGTCATAAAGTAAGAAGGGTAGCACAAATAAGTTGGAAAACATGCTTTCACAGCCACCCACATCCAATATTACAGCATTGGGAACTCTGATGCACATGGAGCCTTTTACCCATGATGCATACAAAGAGGCATACACAAAAGATGAGGGCATCAAGGAGGTGTTTCAACAGCTACATGACCAAATTCATATAGAAGAAGGTGGCGAAAAGGCTAACTATCATTTCCAGAATGGTTTACTCTACAAGCTCAACAAGCTATGTGTTCCTAAAGGTAAACGAACGCAGCTTATCAGAGAGACTCACACCTCCAAGGTTGCAAGACATTTTGGTGTTGGGAAGAACATTGTCAACTTATAAAGGTATGTGTATTGACCCAGAATGCAAGAAGATGTAGCACAATATATTAGAGGATGTATACTTTGTTGTACCAGCAAGCCCAACAACAGGAAGCAAACTGTATACCATCCCTTACCTGTACCCACTTGACCTTGGAAAAGCATTTCCATGTATTTTGTGAGAGGTTTACCAACCACAAGGAAGGAACATGACTATTTATTTGTGGTAGTTGACAAGCTCAACAAAATGTGCATTCGTATGCCTTGTAAAAAGACCATCAAGGGACAAGAAGCAACTAACTTGTTCTTTGAACAAGTCTGGGTGCACTTTGGAATACCAAGGAGCATCATTTCAAATAGGGATACCATATTCCTCAATGCATTTTGGACTACATTGTGGGAGAAGATGGACTGTAAGTTCAAAAGGTCTACATCATTCCATCCACAAACAGATGGGCAAACAGAAGTAGTCAACAAGACTTTGGTGCAGCTTTTGAGGGGTTACAATCAGAAGCATCTGAAGACCTAAGATGGAAATTTGATCTATATACAACACTCTTATAACATAGCAGTCCACACTTCTACTAGTAAGTCACCTTTTGAAACTTGTTTTGGGTATTTTCCACCTTCACCCTTAGATGTTCTATATTGACAACAAGGAGGAGTGAGGGAGGACCTCACAGGTGATGAATTAAAAGCATAAAAATTTGTTGAGAAGATCAGGCAAATCCATTTGCAAGTACACGAGACACTGAAGAAATCACAGGAAAATACAAGGCTAGGCATGACCAACATAGAACAAAGAGAACATTTAGAGTGGGAGACAAGGTATGGTTATAATAGAATACGGAAAGGCTATAGGGCCCTAGTAAGAAGATCAAGGCTCTGCGGTAAGGTCCTTTTGAGGTATTGGAAAAGGTAGGTGATAACGCTTATAGACTCAGTCTACCCCCATACATGCGCATTTATTCAACAATAAATGTGGAGAATCTCACTCTATGAGCCTTCCATGTTGGATCAGGAGAAGGAGCACGTCCTACCTTCGATATAGGACTTATCATCAGATGCTTAGGCAGAGTTGGCAGATGACACAGTTTTGCAGAAGCGATCCAGAACTACAAGACAGGGGCAGCAAGACCTTTGATCGATTGCTTTGAAAGGACAACTTCCAAGCAAAGCAAATTGGTACTCTAGGGAGAAGGTAGAGGCAAAAATTTCCTACCTCATTCAATAAATCTTTTGGTGACCAAAAGCCTCCCTAAATAGGGAGGTATGATCCATATTTGATCATTATTTTTTTTGTCATCTATCTCGATCCTTTCAGAGTGGAAAAAATTGTAGGAATCAACACAAGGCCATTTTAATGGCAGGTCCCAGTTTGGAAAATTGGGGTCCGAAACCTTTTGGTTCCATTTTGAGGCATCAAACGACATTTCTGGGGGTTAAAATTTTCCTAGCATAGCTTGGACCCCGCGATTCTATGCTACACATCGAGAGTTTTCAACGGTGCAAAAATTGCATCAATCAAAGCTCGTGTGCAAAAGTTATGCCTCTTGCAAGTTGACCTATCATATGGACCACCATGGTACGAGAGCATGCCACATCAACCCCCATTACTCACGTATATGGGGCTAGCCATGTATATAATTTCAAGAAGATTCTAGAAGGTCCAAAACCCTATCACAATTGAGGGTTGAGGAAGTCAAAAACCTACCCCTAGATGGCTATCGAGCTATGTTAAATATCGGGCCACTAGGAGGAGAAGGGGGTCCCATTATTTTGCAATGTATCTTGTTCCATAGCTGAGCAAACCATCTAAGAGTGGTATTCTTTGAGCATAACAAAGGAGGAGAGATTTTGTAGCAACCATACAAGCCACATGTCAAAGGCAACTCCACAGAGAGTGCCTCTTTCTTTGTACTTGCATCATTTCTATACCAAAGAAAAGAGAGAAAAACAACCTCACCTTCTAGCTAGGTTTTCTCTCATATTGGTTTCCTAGGTCATATCTTGTGTCTATTTGTGGATGGTATGATTGTATTTAACTATTATGTATTTTCCGCATTTTATCGATTTCATGCATAAGCAGAAAAACAGTGACTAAATATTCTGGAGATCTAAAGGAAAAATAACCTTCATAGGTAGATTTTAGTATTTTATGAGCTCTATTGTGACAAACTATTCCAGTGGAATATCCATGGTAGTTTCTAGATCAGAAAGGGGCGGTAGAGTTGAAATTGGGAGCCAAAGGCTTTTTCATAACCATCTTTAGTGACACTGAAAATAGAGGCGGGAGTTCTAAGAGTAACCACTTCTTCTTTAACTCCTTTGGGTTACACATGATACTTGACAAAACATTTTGTTACAATACAAGGCTTACATGTGTAATAAAGTCGACTTAGTGACTTAAGCTATAAAAGTTAGGGTTTTGGTTATTATTAGCTTTTAAAATTTTGGACAAATAAGAGCTCTCAAACTCTTTATAAGAGAGATGAATCTCATTGCAATAAATGCGTTGGTGATTCATTGATAATATCTAATATTGTGTTTATCTTTCTCAGTGCTTGATCTCTTCATCTAAACCCTAGCTAGGGTTTCGCACTTCAATGTTCATGGTTATTTTGTAATATGGTATCCAAGTGGATGAGACTCCTACCCTAGCCACCATTCAAAGGAAGAAGTCATCATAATAGAAAGGAGTCTAAAGTTGAGGTGTATTATTTCAAGTGTAAACGAGACTATGTTTTTGCAGGTCTAAGTTGTAGTCATTCCAATTTGAAGGAGTTAATGTACCAAGGGGAACGAACTGCATTATCAAGAGAGAAATTTTTGATGCCAAGGGAGTTTTTGTATCAATTAAAAGAGCCACCAAATCAAATCAAATCGTGCATAGAAAATTCGCTACCCTAGCCACCACCAAGGTATAAATTAACAAAGAAATTTCGATTTACCTTCAATAAATTTACATTAACAAAGAAATTTTGATTTACCTTCAATAAATTTGGACAACATTGATACCTTTAGCAAATTTGATTTACAAGAGTTAGTTGGTGAACTATTGTATTAGCGTTTAATATGTTCTCGTGAATTTTTTAAAAAGGGATTCTGACTACTTGTATTTTTGTTCCTCTAAGTGATTTAAGAGAAGATAATCGCCTTGGTCACGTTGTTATCGTTCCTATTTTCAGAATTAGCCTACAAGTATTTAGTAATCTTTTAAATTTGAATTTGATGAAGTGTTGGAACATTATTAAGCATATATTGCCAAAAGATTTAGAGCATTGGTTTAGTGTTAGTGATTTGCAATAGAATAGGGTCTTGTTAGTGTTTCAGGCAATTTTTTCTCAATGTATTTCAGCAAATCAATCAAAGTTTGAATTTTTAATCAAGCTTTTTAAGACGTATTTTGTTTTTAATTTAATTACCATTAGAAAAATAATCTAGTTTCAATTTCAACACCTAGATGTAAAAACTCAAAGTAGACGGACAAAAACATCTTTTTTTTCATTTGTTTTCAAATTTTCAAATTGTGCTCTGTGTCGTTAAAGCTTGACCTGCATGACTTTCTGATCGCCTTCATAAATATTTTGAAGTTTGGCCCAAACCTCTTTAGCTGTGTTGCAAGCCATCACCTTGCTAGAAACAGTTGGTATCAATCCACTTATGATAACATGTCTAGCCTTTGAATTACAACTCATTAATTTCTTCTCATCTGGATCGGTTGGAGTGATTTTTGGAACTTTATAGCCATTGACATCTGAGAGACAGATATCCACTCCTAAAGTTGTCAAGTAAGTTTACATTTTGTTGCTCCAGTATGCATAATTGTTTCCATCAAATGGTGGAATCACATTTGAAATGTGACCTTCAATTTTTGCTCACGGTCTTCCTTCCAGTGATTAAACTGTTCTGAAGGTAACCTACTCTAATACCAATTGTTGATACTGAGAGGGGGGGTGAATCAGTATCAAGTACAATTTAGCACTTTTTAAACTTTTAACTTTTCAATCAAATAAATGCATCCAATATACAATAGAGAGCAGAAGAAGAAATACACAGTACATAACAGATTTATGTGGAAAACCATGAAATGTTTTTCTTATATAATAACAAGATTACATTCATAGGAAGCTACAACTTCCAATATTCTCTAGATCCAACTGGAAGAAGGCACCAACCCCCTGATTTACAGGCACCAACTTGAAGGAATCTCCAACTCCCTGATTTACCAGCACCGACTGAAAGAAGGCACCAACCCCCTAGCTTTACCAGCTCCAATTGGAAGGAAGCATCCACTCCCTAAAATACACACAAAAACTTGATGATCACCAATGAGTGACTTTGACATCAATGACAACACCATTCAACACATATACCATGCTTTTTTCGAAATCGTGTTGATAGAAAGGCAAGATACCAACGAAAAATCCTTCTTGAAGTTAGCAGCAAACTCGTTCATCTAAGTTTTTGTAGAGGCTACTACCTACTTCTATTGCTACTTCCATTTACCCTTCTTCTTTAGACATTGTGATGAACAATGATCATGCTTATGACAAATGAAGCACTTGATTTTACTCAAGTCCTTTCCAAGTTGTGAGGTTGACTGTGCACTATGTCCATTAACCTTATTAGGTCCATTACTTCTACTCTTATTTGACTCACCAAAAAGAGCTAGGTTCTCCTCACCACCCTTCTTGTTGGCCTTTGACTCAATTAGAGTCTCCACCTAAATACAATCATCCCACGTCCTTTCAAAGTTAGGAAGCTTCTCCCAAGAACAAATACCTTTGACAAATAATTCCCATGAAGAATCTATTCAATTCCATGTTCACTAGCTCTGCATATGCAACCTTCTCCCCAACTGTTGCAAGCTAATCATGAAACTGCATGGCCTTCATAAGGTAACTAGTGATTGAGTCTAATCTTGTCATCTCTATGGATCTGAGTTTGTTCTGCAATATTATATTCATGTTTATATTCTCACTCTAGTAAAGACTTACCAGGGGGCATCGAACATCTCCTTCACTATCTTCTTCTCAGATATATGAGGGATCAAATGATCCTTTATAGCATCCAATAACATTTGTTTGGCATTCACTTCCCTCTTCTTGTGAGTTGCCAACTATTGTGGATCTTTAGGTGAAGGCACAACGTCCTTGACAATATCCCAAAGATCACTTGAAATCCGTCCTCAAACATGAGGCTAGTTGATGCAATCTCGGATCTTTGAGATCTACTACACAAACTCCCAAATCCGAATATTAGTTTTGAAACCCTCTAATTGTTGTTCCTTCTTCCCTACAGTTGAATTACCACTGCAAATCCCTAATAATCTCAATTAGAGAAAAAGCTTTGATACCATATAAAAAATCCAAGCCTAGGTGACTAAAGTCTTTAGGATCTCAATTAAACAAGCCAAAAAAATAGTTACACAATTACAAAACCAACTCAAACTAAGTTGTACAGGCTAGCTAATAGCATGGCATGTTGTATGGACTATCTGTATGACTGTACGGCCCTGTGACATAATCCATATTCACCTCTACCTAAATCCATGCTTTCACTATCTCGATCGCTCAACTATTTGTTTGTGTACCTATATGTCAACCCTCTATCTTAACCTATCTTTATACTTTTAGTTGATACCAAAACCATAATCTATTTCTAATATACGAGTCATTTGTTTACCTATATGGCAACCCTCTATCTTGACCTATCTGTATACTTTTAGTTGAGACCAAAACCCTAATCTATTTCTAAGATTACTACTAGTCTAAGTCGTGCATGCATGAAATACACCTGTTAGACTTGATAGCCAAATATAATACTTTTCTCTTTTTACTGAAGTGAATTACAAAATAGAATTACTTTTTGAAAATAGAAAGTATCTCGAACTACTTCTTGCAAGTTCACACTCAACGAAAACCCTAATCTGTTTCTAAGATTACTACTAGTCTAAGTCATGCATGCATGAAATACATTTTTTAGACTTGATAGCCAAATATAAGACTTTTCTCTTTTTACTGAAGTGAATTACAAAATAGAATTACTTTTCGAAAATAGAAAGTATCTCGAACTACTTCTTGCAAGTTCACACTCAACCGGTACAAAAGTTCTTGTCCGAGCTATATTTCTCAAGAGCTTTGGCAAGCAGCATACAAAGTAAATCCAACAAAAAAAGGGCAATTTTCAAAGGATCACTAAGAGAACCGGTTTTAGCATGGTATCGAAGGAGTTAAAAGAATCATCTTTTCAACACAGGGGAAGAAGTCATCGAAAAAGTTCCAAACATATATGCATATCTGAATGAAAATCCATTAATATTCACATCTGAAGGAGATCAAGCAAATGAAATGACAAAGCATGGCCCACTATGATGTTGGATTCAAAAACTTGATTAACTAACTCATGTATGACGTATCAAAAGTAATTAAAAAAAAAGCAGTTTATTACAAGGTCACTCGATATGATCTAGGTGCATGTAAGAATAACGAACCCAAAGCAGTATAAGGACCCAGTACATGTGGCCATTCAAGTGGAGAGATAAATAGTGAATCGTAGTGGGTAGAAAAAGAAACTGAATTTAAACAAGATAAAAGACTGGAAAAACTATAGGTAGAAATAAAAAACGATGCAAGAAATATAGCGACATGAATCCAAGACAACACAGGATCAACGACCCAAGGATAACTAGGATGAGAATACAAGATTAAAGAAGATAGGTAGATTCAATTTATGACGAACCCATAACACATCAGAACACTCCTAGCATAATTGCCTTGAAATTCCATGGAATCAACAAAGACCTTACAAATCGAAGTACCTAAAGGAAAACAACATAGGAGCATTTAGACACTGCAAATTTGACCAACAACAGAACCCCAGTGTCTACAAGGTACAAACATAATCAAACACTCATCAAAATGTCCATATGTTAGCAAGAGGGAAAGTAGCATGGAAATGTTACGCATATGGAACTTGAGGACACACAACAAATAACTGCATTTTCAATATTCAAGGAGTTACAATGTGCTCAAATTGAGGACCAAGGAATCACAAAACTAAGTAATGCCCAATATTATTGAAGGAACTCCATTAAAAAAGTTGTAAGAAGATACTAATTAAACGACAACCGAAACCAAAAGAGGTTCGAGTTAAAATCAGGATGAGATGGAAAGGATATTGTGGATCGCAATCCGATGAAGAACATAACATGGATTTTGAACTTCGAAAAGAAAACTATGAGGAAGTTGTCCTAGCAATAAGGGATTGGAAAAGAAAGAAGAAGGATAAATCGTGGAAAGAGAACAAAGATAGTCAAACACAAGATCTGAACAAGCAACTGAACCAGTTGGCCATGAATAAATAGTACACGAGGAAAATCGAGAATTCTTTAGAATGTCTATTGAACACAGATGAATCATGGGAAAGTGAGAGCGAGGAAGCCTAAGTATGTAAAATTAGCTCTACTTTTTAGAAAAAAAAATTACAAATGCCTACAATAGTAATGGAAAAACAAATGAATGGTGTAATAGTAGACCTCCAGATTCTAGGAAGAATTGGGGGAACCACAATTGAAATAGAGGAAGATAGTAATCAAGGTCGCAAACCATGTTACTTACCCTTGGGAAGAATGGTAGCAGTGAAAACTAATGTTTACTGCATCAAAACATGGGTGGCAATTGAAGTATTAAAATTTCCCAAGGAAACATACAAATTATTATTTGGGAGACCGTGGATCTATGCCATGAGAGGCACAATATGCTCCAATCAGAAAGCTCTCTCATATTTCCAAAGGGAAAAAAAGGTTCTAGTACCCTTAGATAAGACAAAGAAAATAGTAGAAGAATAAATATGTGCCACTGACAAAGACAAACCATCGGGGTCACATCCCAACTTGAAAAACATGTACATGATGACAAGCGAGATAGAGAAAAACCCCAATTCATATGGTGTATTACATATGGAAGTTTCATTGGGAGAAGAATACAATGACATACTAAACGGATGGGCTCAAGAAAATCATGAAGTATACCTAGGATACATCAG
>JZKD02S2093412.1:10590-25470 GCA_000966675.3 Picea glauca | reverse complement strand
ATTAAATGCTTGGTGCATATTGATGTGCATTGTACATATGGGCATGCTTGGACATGCATATGGCACGATTATAGACTAAGAGTAGTGTATTGATATATGTGTGTGTGTGTGTGTGTGTGTGTGTGTGTGTGTGTGTGTGTGTGTTTGTGAAATAATGAAGCTATGATAATTGGATATAACTAATGATGGATTGTGTATCTAGAAAAATTATTTATATAATGGTTGAAGACATTGATGGTGTTACTGCCATCCATATGAAAACAAATGAGGATGGTAAGAATTTTGATTAAGAGGTTGGTGAAGGGATCTTACGACCTTTTATAAAATACTAGTTGATTAGGAAACATCAAGTAATTTGATAAAAGCCATGCAAATATCCATTCAATTTATTATGATACATAATTACAAATGAGAATTGAGGTAATAATTCCCTCAATTAAATTCCAATTGGCGTGTAAAGGAAGAGAGAGCCTTGAGTATACAAATGTTGTTGATGCTTGAATGCAATTATATGAAATTTAATTGCATGTCATGTTATATTGGTTATGAAATCATAACCATGTCAAGTCAGGAGGCACACTCCTGCTATAGAAACGGATGCTAATAGAACTAGCCATGTTGTGGTAAGATATGGAAGAGATATAACATTGTAGAAGTGCTCAGTGGTCTCCCCCTATATAATCGATGTTTGGATTGCAACCTCTTTGACGACACTAAAGAGCACTAAAGGATCATATTCCTAGTGTTGTGTATGGGCCAAAGAGGAAGGTATCCAAATGGTTGAACAAGTAAGTAGGGAAGAGTTTGGATGATTTGTTGTGGCGTTGGCTAGATATTTTAACTCACCATGGTGGAATACATGATAGAGATATGTGGTATTTCGATGTCAATGCAAGGATTCATTGTGTAGATTGTGAGTTTTAAACCTGTGAAGTAAAGCAATGCATATAGATTCTTAAACAATACATAAATTAATCAATGGCTTATACACAAAGTACACAGAGATTTTATATCGAAAACCCTCAACCGGGAAAACCTTTCTTATTTTCATTATATCGAATTTCACCATTCACCATACAATATATACAATGTTTTTAGGTATTCCGTAGATACCAAAACCCTAATCCCTTAATCCAGGATTAATTTACAAATCCGCTAAAAATAGCAAAAAAACGCCCACACACATGCAGACGCAGACACAGTTGTCGTATCTGACGCGCCCACACACACACACATGAAAAGAATATAACACATACCCAACATAGATGTAGCCATGGGCATTGACACATTGATTTATTTTTTGGTAATGTTTGATTGCATTATAGCTCAATATATTGATAATGCACAATGAGTGATAGTTTCATTCCATTTTATATGAATAATAGCTTGAATTGATTTAATTGTTGGTAAGATACAATTCCAAGAGCATTTCACGAGTTGTTGTAAATGTGCAATAACATTATAATGTGCATTAATATTGGCAATATGTTTGGCTGAATAAAAGTTGAGAGTATTGTAGGAAGAACAATCTCAGATATGGAAATGGTGTAAGCCCATAAGGAAGGCCAATGCCTATGGCTGCAAGAGCCAAACATTATGAGAAGGGATCTCATACTAGAAAATTTGGTTTTTCCTTATGAAATAGATTTGAATTAATAAGTGAAATTGTTATGATGATATCTCATGATCACTATATGTGTGTACATATGACATAATGGCTATTGAAATTGGAAATATTGGTAAGAAGGCTACTGTTAGGACACTAGAACCCTATGATTGCCACAATTTACAAATTGCCAATGGAAGTCTAGTAGTAAGTTTTCGCTCTCCTTGCATAAGAACACCTTGGAAAATGATGGATCCCCTAAGGGGATGTGTAGAAGAGAAGGGGATGCCTAAACCTCTAGGGTGAGTATATCAAGGAAGAGGTAAATCAATAGTGCATATGGCATAGTGGCTGGACTCATGAGGGTGTGTCTGAAAGGACAATGAGTTGAATTCTTATAGTGTAGCACTAGATACCCACACAAATAAGTATCTGTTTATGATTACAAACTTGTTTTTGAATAAATGTTACATTGTAGAGTTGAAGAATCCCATGGAAAATATAATTGATATATGATAATGGCTATAACATTTGTATGTCTTGATGGTTGTATAAAGATATATGAAGATCAAAGACATGAGTGAGTACTTAGAAGAAAGAGCACCAGAAGGAAATGGAACTCTAGGACAAAGGCATGGAATGAGTAAAGTCCAGTGGACTTGTTGCAGCAAGAAAGAAGCAAAGTGGAGTTGAAGATATAATGACAAGAGGCACATATGAAACTATATGAAGGTTTGAGGATTCCATTATTATAACTAGAGTTCATGGAGCCACAACTCAAAGACTTCCTTTCCGACCTTGTGTTGGATCCCTGGAGGGAAGTGGTACAACCTGAGGGATTGCGGTGTAGAGAAGGAGGTACAATTCCTTGGTTTGTTCAAGTTGAGGGGAATGAGCGACTATTTGTTGGAATTGTTGTGGGAATCGACAAATTGTGAAAGTTGTTGTAGCTAGAAATTCCTGGAGCCACATCTTCGAGACTTCCTAGTTGGATTGTATTGGAGCCCTGGAGGGAGGTAGTATATCCTAAGGAACTACCGTGTAGAGAAGGGGCTATACTTCCTTAGGTTGAGAAAATTGAGGGGAAAGAGATATTGTTGGTTGGAACCATTGGAAGAGTTATTGAAGTGTGAACTCATTATGTAATGGGCCTGAGTACTTATGTGTACATGTTTTAGGCCAGAGTGCCTATGTATATATGTTTGGGTTAGAATGTTTGTTTGATGTTAGGCCAAAGATCCTATATGATGATTAAATGACAAAGAGCCAAGAATTCTAATACATATGTAAACCTATAGGGTGTTGTGCACCGAGGACATTACAAAAATAAGGGGGAGGGGATGTAACAACCCCAATTTTAATCCCTTCAAATTCTAATGTAATTGTGAAAATATGGTTTAGGCTGGTGAGGCGATATATTAGCTTGAAGAGCATGTACTAATTAATATGGCCAAGGGATGGGATATGTAAAATGAACATTGAAATGATTAATAATAATAATAATAATCACTCGTTGCGATACGAGTGGGACAAAAACGATGAGGCTATATGATTCCACAAGAGAGGGGGTTGAAGAGGAGTTCAAGGGGTTACCCATTTTTGTTAATTCATCCATTTTCATTAGAATGTTTATCCCCTTTGAAATATCAAAAGATATATTAAAGTGATTCAAGAGTGGTAGGTGGGAAAGGTGAACTCACCAAATTTATAATAGCATGGGATGAGTACAACCACTTTTTGGGAAATGTGAGAGTCAAGCTTGCATGAGAAGAAAAGGAAATTCTAGTGCATTTTTGGGTCAATTTTTACTTGGGCCAGTTTTGGAGAGAAAGAGAGGAGTGGGGTGTTGGGAAAGAGCACCAACCATGGTATGGTTGAGAACAACCATGAGAGGGTTGATTTTTATTCCTAGAGTGGGGTTGTGTGACTATAATGAAGGTTGTATTCTTGTAAGTGGAATTTCTTATTGAGGAAATTACTCAAGAGCCTTGAAAAGGCTATTGTGAACACTCTTGGAGCAATTGATAGTTCACGGAGTCCCCAAATGTGAGATTCATAGCCAATTGAGTGCATTGGAGCTTTGGAGGGAAGTGTGAAGGATTGAGGGACTATGTGGTAGAAAAGGGGATCCTGTTCATTGGGTTGTGCAAGTCGAGGAGAAGAGAGCTGGTGGATTGGAACTAGTGTTGAAGTAGAACTCAATTTTTGGGCTACTAAATGTGGAGAGTGAAAATCCAAGAGGGATATACCTCATTGTGGACTCATAGCCTCAGCTCAGGGGTGGTCTACTATTGAGAGAAATGGAACAACAATGCCTATGGATGGGAGGAACGTCCCCTATACGCATCCATTTAATTCAACAAATTAAAGATAAGTTTTTTGTGTAGTTTATATGTTTATTTCTTCTATGTAAATGGTTTTTATGAATTATGTGTGTGTGCTTGAATGCTTGCATCCATGGGTTTTTATATATGTTATTATATGCATGAATAAATTAGCATGTTGTTTGTTGTAAGTTTTTAATTTGTGTGAAGGCAAATTTCAGGTTTGTTGGTTTTGGGTATTTTACAATTAATCTAAAAGTCAAAATTAGGCGAATTGAGAGCATTTTGGGCCACAAAATTCTTTTTTGTTTAAATTTTAATTTTAATGATTTTTTGAGGCCTTTCTAGGAAAACAAATTATTCCATTAATTTTGAGGTGAAAAATTGAATTCAATTTAGTAAATGATTCATTGATCAACCCAAATTTGAATTAAGCAAAATTATTAATATGAATCACATTTTGTTGAAATGATGTCTTAGACCCTCCAATTCAATCAAACTTGGTTATAAATAGGGTCTCCACACTTGTTATCCATTTACATCATGACCGTGGTTTTATATGCACATGTGCTAATGGTTTACAAGTCACCCCTTTGAATAAATTTAAAACATTAGTAGAAATTTACAAAGGAGGTGATTGGTAGAAGCTCATTAATTCGGATTTGAATGGTAAAATCACATTAATTCGTCTTTGTGTTTTCATGAATAAGGGTTGCCCTTACCCACACAAGCATGAGCTCATTGCAAATATGCATTAGTGCATGACATATGGAGTCCAAATCATTACACATGACCACCAACCCATGCAATGTAAAGTTTCCAAGGACATTGGTAGTCATGTTGTGACCTAACAAGACTTGTTCACATAGCTCATAAAGGTGTAATTTGTATATGACAAAATAACACATAAAACCATGCAAAAAACAATTCCTCCTAAGCTGAAATTTGTGTACCCTAATATAAAAATGCACCCTTAAATGTTTCTAACACTAGATGATTTTGAAGTTTTGGACCTTGTCCTTAGATCACTATATCACATGAATTGTACACATTTTACAATTATTTTAAAAACAATCTTATAGATATTGGTTTTAGAATGCCTTGCACTAATTTTTACATTCCCTTCACTGCAATTTGTATTCTACTTTAACATGTTGCAATTCCAACCAATCCATCTCGATGAGCATATCATAAGATACAATAAATAAAATAGTTAGATCAACATAACTAGTGATTCTAGTCATCTCATTTAGACCTAGACCTACAACTTCACTTCCATGCTTCTAAGTTCCAATGGTTAGTTCAACTAGCTAGGTTTTGATATGCTTATCTTGCTTAAGAATGCAACTCTCAACTAGATTAGGTGCAATATAAATTGATTTTCTATCTTACCTCAGATCTAGACCTTGGAATATTGATGATTAGTTTGGCGGTCCTCCAATGCTACCTATATTCTAGGTGCATACACCACATTCTCCATTAGTTTTTCTCCAAGTCCATCATTGAAAATTCTCATCGGGGAATTCTTGGCCATGTTAGCCTCCCCACATATAAAACATCGAAGGAGCTTTGTCTTCTTCCATGAGGCTCAATGGGTTGTGCCTCTCCGTGAGAAAGTTTTCTAACTGAAAAATGGTTTTGGTTATCCTAAAAAAAATGTGGCTTATAGCTTTTTCATCTTCCATCTTATTTCTCCTCCTTCTTGTCCTTTCACCTCTTATGAAAACCGTGTTTATTTTTTAGGTAATCCTTTTTTGTGGAAAAAAATTGGGGCTCAAGGTCTATCTAAGAAATATTATTCATCCCATTCTCCAGCCTATACATAAGATACGATTTGTTGGTATCTTTTCAACACCACACAATTATATGCAAACAAAAACTTGCTCACATATACATACTCTACCCCCTACTATAAATCAACTCGTGACCTCCAAAGAGAAAACATGTGTTCCTAACTATTAGGCCCAATTAGGTTATACACTTTTTATGTGATTCTATTACAATTAACTCTCCTAATTGCTTCATGGTCATAAGTCAAATCCAATCCTCTAAAGAAATGGTTCACTTCAACTTCTCTTTGATATATTTATGTTGGCACAGGGGCAGACCCAAGGTTCAACACTTAACAACGCACCAACAAAACCCCGACTACCGGCCCTTTCGGAAACACCTGCAAAGCAGACGAAGTCTCACTCGAGGTAGAAGCAGGGGGGGTTACAGGACGTAGGTGTCTATAACCAGGCTGGGACACGAATATGTAATAATAACACTTCACATAATATTTTGTTAACGCTTAGAAAGTGACATGCACTAGTTTATTAACCCTATGAACACCGTAGATTGATGCAGTAATAACAAATGATTACATATCTTGAGCACTTAGCACTTAGCACCACGAGTTAGATTTAACATTCATTTACCCTTTAACATAAGCAACGTATATTACATATCATAATCTAAGCACTAAGCAAAATCATAACAAAGGTAACACTGCACAAAGCAAACCATGAGACACCAGATATACGTGGTTCACCCCAGGGTGGGGATACGTCCACAAACCACTTTGCCTCTTTATTATTCACCAAGATATTACATTTAGTCACTCCTGTGCACTGAGCCACAGAGTTGAGCTTTGCACAAGACATGATATCTGTGCACTAAGCCCTAGATCCTCCTTCCTTGCCCCCCAAAATAGGTCAAATGCACAGAGCCAAAATCACAACACTTAGTACCTTCTACAAAATCACAGTTGAGCACAAAGCCTCGACTACATACAATCTGCGCACAGAGCTATTGTTCCACACAGAACTACATTCACTTCCTCCTTTCTATAATACATTCCCCTTTATTTATACTTTACAAACTCTTACAATAAGCCTAAACATGGGGAGAACCCATGGGCTGGCATCCTGTAAACCCGTTACAAAACCCCAACCCTAAAATTAGGTGAGATCCGCGATCTTAGCTCCATCGGGCGCTCCTTCTTCGACCAATGTGTCGAATTCCAAAGTGGGCCAAAACTGACCAAAGTTTCCCCAAAACTTGGTCGAGGGCCAACAAGCCCCCAACACTCACTCGTGACTTGTCCTGAGTCACTCAGGTCCGGACAATGCTACTTCAAAAGCCTCGAGATTAAATTGAATTGCTTCGACTTGCTGCCTCGCCTGAGCCTCCTACTCAGTCAGCTCCTGGACTATCTGCTCTGTAGCNTCTCAGATATGGAAATGGTGTAAGCCCATAAGGAAGGCCAATGCCTATGGCTGCAAGAGCCAAACATTATGAGAAGGGATCTCATACTAGAAAATTTGGTTTTTCCTTATGAAATAGATTTGAATTAATAAGTGAAATTGTTATGATGATATCTCATGATCACTATATGTGTGTACATATGACATAATGGCTATTGAAATTGGAAATATTGGTAAGAAGGCTACTGTTAGGACACTAGAACCCTATGATTGCCACAATTTACAAATTGCCAATGGAAGTCTAGTAGTAAGTTTTCGCTCTCCTTGCATAAGAACACCTTGGAAAATGATGGATCCCCTAAGGGGATGTGTAGAAGAGAAGGGGATGCCTAAACCTCTAGGGTGAGTATATCAAGGAAGAGGTAAATCAATAGTGCATATGGCATAGTGGCTGGACTCATGAGGGTGTGTCTGAAAGGACAATGAGTTGAATTCTTATAGTGTAGCACTAGATACCCACACAAATAAGTATCTGTTTATGATTACAAACTTGTTTTTGAATAAATGTTACATTGTAGAGTTGAAGAATCCCATGGAAAATATAATTGATATATGATAATGGCTATAACATTTGTATGTCTTGATGGTTGTATAAAGATATATGAAGATCAAAGACATGAGTGAGTACTTAGAAGAAAGAGCACCAGAAGGAAATGGAACTCTAGGACAAAGGCATGGAATGAGTAAAGTCCAGTGGACTTGTTGCAGCAAGAAAGAAGCAAAGTGGAGTTGAAGATATAATGACAAGAGGCACATATGAAACTATATGAAGGTTTGAGGATTCCATTATTATAACTAGAGTTCATGGAGCCACAACTCAAAGACTTCCTTTCCGACCTTGTGTTGGATCCCTGGAGGGAAGTGGTACAACCTGAGGGATTGCGGTGTAGAGAAGGAGGTACAATTCCTTGGTTTGTTCAAGTTGAGGGGAATGAGCGACTATTTGTTGGAATTGTTGTGGGAATCGACAAATTGTGAAAGTTGTTGTAGCTAGAAATTCCTGGAGCCACATCTTCGAGACTTCCTAGTTGGATTGTATTGGAGCCCTGGAGGGAGGTAGTATATCCTAAGGAACTACCGTGTAGAGAAGGGGCTATACTTCCTTAGGTTGAGAAAATTGAGGGGAAAGAGATATTGTTGGTTGGAACCATTGGAAGAGTTATTGAAGTGTGAACTCATTATGTAATGGGCCTGAGTACTTATGTGTACATGTTTTAGGCCAGAGTGCCTATGTATATATGTTTGGGTTAGAATGTTTGTTTGATGTTAGGCCAAAGATCCTATATGATGATTAAATGACAAAGAGCCAAGAATTCTAATACATATGTAAACCTATAGGGTGTTGTGCACCGAGGACATTACAAAAATAAGGGGGAGGGGATGTAACAACCCCAATTTTAATCCCTTCAAATTCTAATGTAATTGTGAAAATATGGTTTAGGCTGGTGAGGCGATATATTAGCTTGAAGAGCATGTACTAATTAATATGGCCAAGGGATGGGATATGTAAAATGAACATTGAAATGATTAATAATAATAATAATAATCACTCGTTGCGATACGAGTGGGACAAAAACGATGAGGCTATATGATTCCACAAGAGAGGGGGTTGAAGAGGAGTTCAAGGGGTTACCCATTTTTGTTAATTCATCCATTTTCATTAGAATGTTTATCCCCTTTGAAATATCAAAAGATATATTAAAGTGATTCAAGAGTGGTAGGTGGGAAAGGTGAACTCACCAAATTTATAATAGCATGGGATGAGTACAACCACTTTTTGGGAAATGTGAGAGTCAAGCTTGCATGAGAAGAAAAGGAAATTCTAGTGCATTTTTGGGTCAATTTTTACTTGGGCCAGTTTTGGAGAGAAAGAGAGGAGTGGGGTGTTGGGAAAGAGCACCAACCATGGTATGGTTGAGAACAACCATGAGAGGGTTGATTTTTATTCCTAGAGTGGGGTTGTGTGACTATAATGAAGGTTGTATTCTTGTAAGTGGAATTTCTTATTGAGGAAATTACTCAAGAGCCTTGAAAAGGCTATTGTGAACACTCTTGGAGCAATTGATAGTTCACGGAGTCCCCAAATGTGAGATTCATAGCCAATTGAGTGCATTGGAGCTTTGGAGGGAAGTGTGAAGGATTGAGGGACTATGTGGTAGAAAAGGGGATCCTGTTCATTGGGTTGTGCAAGTCGAGGAGAAGAGAGCTGGTGGATTGGAACTAGTGTTGAAGTAGAACTCAATTTTTGGGCTACTAAATGTGGAGAGTGAAAATCCAAGAGGGATATACCTCATTGTGGACTCATAGCCTCAGCTCAGGGGTGGTCTACTATTGAGAGAAATGGAACAACAATGCCTATGGATGGGAGGAACGTCCCCTATACGCATCCATTTAATTCAACAAATTAAAGATAAGTTTTTTGTGTAGTTTATATGTTTATTTCTTCTATGTAAATGGTTTTTATGAATTATGTGTGTGTGCTTGAATGCTTGCATCCATGGGTTTTTATATATGTTATTATATGCATGAATAAATTAGCATGTTGTTTGTTGTAAGTTTTTAATTTGTGTGAAGGCAAATTTCAGGTTTGTTGGTTTTGGGTATTTTACAATTAATCTAAAAGTCAAAATTAGGCGAATTGAGAGCATTTTGGGCCACAAAATTCTTTTTTGTTTAAATTTTAATTTTAATGATTTTTTGAGGCCTTTCTAGGAAAACAAATTATTCCATTAATTTTGAGGTGAAAAATTGAATTCAATTTAGTAAATGATTCATTGATCAACCCAAATTTGAATTAAGCAAAATTATTAATATGAATCACATTTTGTTGAAATGATGTCTTAGACCCTCCAATTCAATCAAACTTGGTTATAAATAGGGTCTCCACACTTGTTATCCATTTACATCATGACCGTGGTTTTATATGCACATGTGCTAATGGTTTACAAGTCACCCCTTTGAATAAATTTAAAACATTAGTAGAAATTTACAAAGGAGGTGATTGGTAGAAGCTCATTAATTCGGATTTGAATGGTAAAATCACATTAATTCGTCTTTGTGTTTTCATGAATAAGGGTTGCCCTTACCCACACAAGCATGAGCTCATTGCAAATATGCATTAGTGCATGACATATGGAGTCCAAATCATTACACATGACCACCAACCCATGCAATGTAAAGTTTCCAAGGACATTGGTAGTCATGTTGTGACCTAACAAGACTTGTTCACATAGCTCATAAAGGTGTAATTTGTATATGACAAAATAACACATAAAACCATGCAAAAAACAATTCCTCCTAAGCTGAAATTTGTGTACCCTAATATAAAAATGCACCCTTAAATGTTTCTAACACTAGATGATTTTGAAGTTTTGGACCTTGTCCTTAGATCACTATATCACATGAATTGTACACATTTTACAATTATTTTAAAAACAATCTTATAGATATTGGTTTTAGAATGCCTTGCACTAATTTTTACATTCCCTTCACTGCAATTTGTATTCTACTTTAACATGTTGCAATTCCAACCAATCCATCTCGATGAGCATATCATAAGATACAATAAATAAAATAGTTAGATCAACATAACTAGTGATTCTAGTCATCTCATTTAGACCTAGACCTACAACTTCACTTCCATGCTTCTAAGTTCCAATGGTTAGTTCAACTAGCTAGGTTTTGATATGCTTATCTTGCTTAAGAATGCAACTCTCAACTAGATTAGGTGCAATATAAATTGATTTTCTATCTTACCTCAGATCTAGACCTTGGAATATTGATGATTAGTTTGGCGGTCCTCCAATGCTACCTATATTCTAGGTGCATACACCACATTCTCCATTAGTTTTTCTCCAAGTCCATCATTGAAAATTCTCATCGGGGAATTCTTGGCCATGTTAGCCTCCCCACATATAAAACATCGAAGGAGCTTTGTCTTCTTCCATGAGGCTCAATGGGTTGTGCCTCTCCGTGAGAAAGTTTTCTAACTGAAAAATGGTTTTGGTTATCCTAAAAAAAATGTGGCTTATAGCTTTTTCATCTTCCATCTTATTTCTCCTCCTTCTTGTCCTTTCACCTCTTATGAAAACCGTGTTTATTTTTTAGGTAATCCTTTTTTGTGGAAAAAAATTGGGGCTCAAGGTCTATCTAAGAAATATTATTCATCCCATTCTCCAGCCTATACATAAGATACGATTTGTTGGTATCTTTTCAACACCACACAATTATATGCAAACAAAAACTTGCTCACATATACATACTCTACCCCCTACTATAAATCAACTCGTGACCTCCAAAGAGAAAACATGTGTTCCTAACTATTAGGCCCAATTAGGTTATACACTTTTTATGTGATTCTATTACAATTAACTCTCCTAATTGCTTCATGGTCATAAGTCAAATCCAATCCTCTAAAGAAATGGTTCACTTCAACTTCTCTTTGATATATTTATGTTGGCACAGGGGCATACCCAAGGTTCAACACTTAACAACGCACCAACAAAACCCCAACTACCGGCCCTTTCGGAAACACCTGCAAAGCAGACGAAGTCTCACTCAAGGTAGAAGCAGAGGGGGTTACAGGACGTAGGTGTCTATAACCAGGCTGGGACACGAATCTGTGATAATAACACTTCACATAATATTTTGTTAACGCTTAGAAAGTGACATGCACTAGTTTATTAACCCTATGAACACCGGAGATTAACGGAGTAATAACAAATGATTACATATCCTGAGCACTTAGCACTTAGCACCACGAGTTAGATTTAACATTCATTTACCCTTTAACATAAGCAAAGTATATTACATATCATAATCTAAGCACTAAGCAAAATCATAACAAAGGTAACACTGCACAAAGCAAACCATGAGACACCAGATATACGTGGTTCACCCCAGGGTGGGGATACGTCCACAAACCACTTCGCCTCTTTATTATTCACCAAGATATTACATTTAGTCACTCCTGTGCACTGAGCCACAGAGTCGAGATTTGCACAAGACATGATATCTGCGCACTAATCCCTAGATCCTCCTTCTTTGCCCCAAAAAATAGGTCAAATGCGCAGAGCCAAAATCACAACACTTAGTACCTTCTACAAAATCACAGTTGAGCACAAAGCCTTGACTACATACAATCTGCGCACAGAGCTATTGTTCCACACAGAACTACATTCACTTCCTCCTTTCTATAATACAATCCCCTTTATTTATACTTTACAAACTCTTACAATAAGGCCTAAACATGGGGAGAACCCATGGGCTGGCATCCTGTAAACCCGTTACAAAACCCCAACCCTAAAATTAGGTGAGATCCGCGATCTTAGCTCCGTTGGGCGCTCCTTCTTCGACCAATGTGTCGAATTCCAAAGTGGGCCAAAACTGACCAAAGTTTCCCCAAAACTTGGTCAAGGGCCAACAAGCCCCCAACACTCACCCGTGACTTGTCCTGAGTCACTCAGGTCCGGACAATGCTGCTTCAAAAGCCTCGAGCTTAACTTGAATTGCTTCAACTTGCTGCCTTGCTTGAGCCTCCTACTCAGTCAGCTCCTGGACTGTCTGCTCTGTAGCAAGCACTTCTAGGCGTTGTTCTACTGCTGCAACTACTTGGTCTAGCTGTGAACCTTGGCTGTCGATCTCCTCGAACAACTTGCAAGCTTCGTCCTGCACACATTGTAGCTTCTGCGTTATTTCCATCACCTTACCCTGGAGGGTAGTGATTTTTTGTTGTACTGTGCGCTACTCTAGGGATCTCTTCATCCTTTCCACTGCTGTGAGCAACTTCATTTGCGCTTGTAATGAAAATGCTTGTTGTTGCGCCTCTTGTAACTGCGCTTCTATCTTTTTTAGCTCTAGATCCTCAACGAGGCGTTCATATGTCTAGGCGCTTATGTTACTCAGTTGTTCACATACTGAGGCGAGGGCTCTGATACTTGCTACTACGTTTTTGTCGGACTCCTCCCTCTGGTCACGCACCTCCTGCGGGGTGCTCGGTACTGTCTAGGCCTCAAGTTCAATTATCCTAGCCTGAAGTTGTTGGAGGGTCTCTGCGAGCTTCACTACTTGAGCTTCGACTGACTCTTTCTCCTCTTGTGCCAAGCCTGGCACAGAGTGACATGTTTTACTTACCACTTCTTTGACCACGACCTACTCTGTGAGTAATTGCTCTTTTTTCCTCTATAGCCGGGCTTTTTCTTCTTGAAGCTTCACCTAAAGCTTTGCTTTCTTGCTTTCATTGGCAACGACATTGTCCTACGCTACTTGTAATTGTACTAGGACTTCATCTTTTTCATTTTCAAAGGCTTCTATGGCCTTCTCCTTCTCTTCCTGAGATCTATGGAACCGAGCTTCTGTTGCATCAACAAACCTTCTTAATTGGGCCGGTTCGTCCCCTAATTATGCGGTTTGTAATAAGGAAGGCACAGAAAGTGCAGTAGGCACTGTACGGACCAACCGAACAACCTATTGCACTTCCTTCAACTCCCACTCAATCCTTTCATATAACTCCACCTGCTTCTCTTCGTATCTTTGCATCATGTCTTCAGAAGCGTCCTCCATAGCTCTGTGGATCAGACTAATTTCATCATCAGTGAGAGTGGCTTCCAACTGTGGCTTATTGGCATGCATTTTCTTCCTTGTTGAAGGTTTCTACGGAGTAACTTTCCTCTTCTATGGTGTCACTGTCCCAACAAGATGATCTTCAGTTGGTGTACTTCGCCTCCTCCTTGTCCTTCCACTTCTCCTTCTCCTGAAGTTTTCTCTTTGTCCTCTTCGTCACTTTCTATGTCTTGTTGAAGGTTTCTACGGAGTAACTTTCCTCTTCTATGGTGTCACTGTCCCAACAAGATGATCTTCAGTTGGTGTAGCTTCACCTCCTCCTTGTCCTTCCACTTCTCCTTCTCCTGAAGTTTTCTCTTTGTCCTCTTCGTCACTTTCTATGTCTTGGACTTCATCCTTCTTTTTCTGCTTCTTTGTCCCATTGGACTGTCTGACATGTTCAACTCGTGTAACTATCAGGATTCCTATAGTGTTAGTGTTAGATAACTCTGCATCGACGACAGGTACAAGAAATTGTTCTTGCCATTCCCTTGTAATATGCTCCATATCTTCGTCCCTCAGCTTATAATATGACTGCAATTCTTCCTAGTGCTCATCTCTTCGCGTGGTGATGTAAATGAAGTGGGGACCAGCGCAGAACTTCGCTATGCGCCGATACTGATGCAAGGTATGCGGTGCCATATGCAAGAATGATTCAATGACGACCTTCAACTACTGATAGTATCTTTGAAACACAACATTAGACTACCACTGCTTCGTCATGTCATTGGTATACCACAGGGTGGAAAACTGAGCAGCCAGGGGCTCCGTAGGTTCAATCTCTGGGCAAGTGGCTCCTTCAAGCATCTGCCAAGCCACAAATGTGATCAGGATGATCAACCAACTGTAATGAAATTCATATCCCAAGTCCTGGACTTCGCGACAATCCTTTCCTAGCTCGTTGATGAGGTAGTTTTCCCAGTTCATCTGCATGCCCTCCACACACTTTCTTGCAAGGTCCACCATGTGTTGGGTATCTGTTATATGTTGTATGGCGAATGGTGAAATTCGATATAATGAAAAAGAAAGGTTTTCCCAGTTGAGGGTTTCCGGTAAAGATCTCTGTGTATTCTGTGTATGAGCCATTGATTAATTTCTGTAT
>JZKD02S2093401.1:0-24893 GCA_000966675.3 Picea glauca | reverse complement strand
TTCCAACTATTGAAGGAATCGCTTACTAGTGCACCCATTATAAAGATTCTTGACCCAAATGAGGATTTTGTGGTATGTACAAATTCATGCAAAGAGGGACTTGGTGGATACCTTACTTGGATGGACATGTGATTTGTTATGAGTCTGGAAAGCTTAAGGTGCGTGAGAAAAATTATGCCACACATGAATTGGAGCTTGTTGCCTAGTTCATGCATTGAAAATGTGAAAGTATTACTTAATGGGAAGAAAATTTGAGTTAAGGACAGACCACATTGATATGAAATATTTGTTTGAACAACAGACTTTAAATTTCAGGCAAACAAGATGGTTGGAAATTCTCAATGAATATGAATTTGATATTAAATGTATCAAAGGAAAAGAACACAAGGTTGTTGATGCACTCAACACAACAGTACATGTATTGCATGCTACTGCCATTAGCAAGTGAAAATCAAATTTAAATAACATAATTTTATAAGTTGTTATCTCATATGAGCATTACTTACAGGTAAAGGAAGGATTACAACAGGAAATGGTACAACATAAATACAAAGAGTACAAGATGGAAGAAGATGGAATTCTTATGAATAAAACTCAAGTGTATGATCCTAATTCTTATGAATTAAGGAAGGTGGTATTAAAAGAAATGCATAATGTTCCATATGCTAGACATCCCGGTTACCAAAAAATAATTGTAATAGTAAGAAGCCAATACTTTTAGCCACAAATGAAAAGGGATGTTGTTGCTTATATGGACAGGTGTAAGGGAACGTAGACATCCACCAGGTTTTCTACAACCATTTCCAATTCCATAGTGGAAATGGGAACCGATAACCATTGAATTTATCACTAAGTTTCCAAAGACAACGAGGAAACATGACTCAATAATGGTAATGGTGGATAACTGAACTTACAAGCTCATAATTCATGCTATGAATCCTTTCCTTCTTGTAACAAACTATTTTTATTTTTTTTAACAAGAACGGATATGAGATATGTTAAGAAAACAACAAAAAACTGTTGGCACAATTACATTCGGTCTTCATAGGGTAGTCTCAACTGGGACATCGGGAATGGCTCTCGTTCACTAGATTAAGGTAATTTATCTAATCCCTTGATACCATCTAGTAATAGAACTCCTTTGCTTAGAAACACTGCTTTGTTAGCTTCTTTATTTGCTTCGCCATTTAATTCTCGCAAAATGTGGAATAGATGGATGGCATGAAACGTGGACATAAGGAGTTTAATTTTCTGAAGGATTTGTTTGAGCCTCATATGTTTGGTCAGGTTCTTACAAGAGAGAGCTTGAATGATGATATGAGAGTCTCCAAAGACATTAAGGTCTATGATGTTCATGAGTTGGGCTTGAGATAAACCTTGCCAGAGGGCTAAAGCTTTAGCTATATTGTTTGTGTCCTTGACGATTCCCCAGGAGTACGAAAGCACCTTTATTTCCTTGGGGTCAATAATCACCCCTCTTCTGTTAGCCTCACTGGGGTTTCCATTTGAAGCTCTGTCAAAGAAGAGACTATGCCTTTGGAGGGATTTGCGCCAGTTTTTGAAGTTTGATGGGTCCAACCTGATTTCCCACTCGTAAGTAGAGGGTTGAGAAGAAGTTGACACTTTCAAAGCACTTGGGATAAGGCTTGATAACCATTCTTCCTCGATGGGATTTAACTTATCTTTATTTGTTGGCAATTTGATGGATGACAGAAAGTCCCCCAACATTACTTTGGCTTTTGCACTCACTTGGCCCTCTCTAGCAGCTTTCCCTTGGAAGAATCAGGCATTGCGTTCTAACCAAATTTTCCAGCAAATAAACTTGGGAAGGTACCCCCAACAACTTTTTAGTTGGTCTTTCTTCGTGAGGGAGAAGGTGCATAGCCCCTGTTAGTTTAGAAGAAGACTGTGTATCTCATCCGGGAGAGTGACTTGAGTTGTCTAAGGAGCCAACGCCAGCTGCCAAACCTCCCGGGTGAATGAGAAATTCAACAATATGTGTGCCACGGATTCCTTATTTGAGACGCAAAGGGGACAACGCATGGGGCCTTCCCATCCCTTTCTTTTGAGATTATCTCCAGTGAGAATGGCGTTGTGCGCTAGTGTCTAGATGAACATGTCGATTTTCGAAATGGATTTGTAATTCCAAACTTCTTTCCATAGGGCCGGATTGGGGGGCACGTTCAGAGTTGCTTTGGCGAAGTTGTATCCCTCTGAGACTGTGTACAAACCAAAATGTTGTCCCCATCCCCTTCTGTCTTTATTATTTGCAGTGATTTGCGATTTCCCCTGGAGGAGAGTGAGTAATCTGGTTTCTTCAATGTGCAGGTGGCTCGGACTTCTCAACAGTTTCCATTCTTTCCAGTTGTTGTTTGCATCCAAATTCCACTTTGAAATGTCCCAAATCGTGTTAAATTGTTGGGCGTGGAGAAATTTGTTGGAGTTGTTGGTGCCCAGGATGGAATCTAAGGGAGGATCTCCCAAGATCGAGTCCTCCCAAATCCAAATGTTTTCTCCGTTTCTTGGTATCCAAGTTAGATGGGGACTGAAGAACCCTGATGCTTTTTGACAAATTGTGAAAATTGGCGATCCCTTTGAGACTTTTGGGGCTGTGTTGAGACACCTCCTTCTAGTACCTGAGTAATATTTCTTCCACAGAGCGTTCTTGCTCCAGGTGAGTTTGCCAGAGACCAGGTTCCAGATAAGATTGGCCCCTAGTGCCAGATTTTGGGCTCTCAAATCTCTTATCTGAAGACCGCCTTCTGTATAAGGCTTTGTTACTTTCCCCCAACTCACTAAAGGCAATTTGTTTTCATTGTGTTGGCCCCCTTTCCAGAGAAATATTCTTACAAGTGACTCGATTTGGCTTATGCATCCAGATGGAGCTAACAGGATAGAGCTTTGATATATTGGAATATTGGCCAACACCGATTTGAGGAGGACTAACTTCCCTGCCAAGTTTAACCAGGAGGCTCCACACGCCTGAATTCTAGTTTTTATTTTGTCCACAACAAGAGACCAATGGGAAGATTTGGGCTTGCATTTGAAGATAGGGACACCTAAGTATTTGAATGATTCCCATTGACTTTCCCCTTCCATCTCCAGGATTCTAGATATTTCCACCATTTCCCTTGGCTTGCAGTTCCACCCAAATATTTTACTCTTCCTGTAGTTTATTTGGCTCCCCGAAGCTTCCTTGTATAGGTCTAGTTGTTACTTGAATTTGCGAGCTATGATGGTACTAGCTCCTCCCAAGAGTAGTGTATCGTCGGCAAATTGAGCATGGTTTATATCTTTGACCCCTCTTGCAATTTTTATGCCCATTAATTCTTGTTGGGAGCAATAGTGTTCTAATTGAAAGCTTAGCATTGAGGCTTGGATGGCATAGAGCAGAGGGGACAACGGGCATCCCTGCTTGATCCCCCTAGTTGTCTGAAAGAAATATGTTTCTCTACCATTGACTAACAGAGTGATCCAGGGAGTCCCGATACAAGCCTTAATCCATTGGATGAAAGAAGCATTGAAGCCATATTTTTTCAATACCTGAAACAAAAACACATGCCTTACTCTATCAAAAGAATTTGTTAGATCTAGTTTCACAATCATACCTTTTTCGCCCAGTTGCATGGTTGAATGGATCGCTTCTTGAACCAGAATTATATTGTCAGTTATGTGCCTTCCTTTGATGAAACCTCCTTGATTCTCTGGAATGATTGTTGGAAGCATACCGTTGATTCGGTTTGCGATTACTTTTGTGATAATTTTGTAGCCGATGTTGCACAAGGAAATCAGACGAAATCTGTCAAAGGAAGAGGCTCCTTTTTCTTTAGGAATTAAAGCTAAGAACGCATAATTAGTGCTTCCACCAATCTTGTGGCAATTTTGTGATTTTAATACCATTTTATGCAAATCATGCTTTATGCTTGGCCAGCAAACTTGAAGGAACCAGGTTGTAAATCCGTCAGGCCCTGGAGCTTTATCAGGGGCCATACTATCCAAGGCTACTTTCACTTCTTTCAAGGTGACCGGAGTAGTAAGTTGTTGATTGGCTCTCAGTTTGACAACTGAAGGGATTAAATTGAGAATTTGATGCTGGATTTTTGTGGAGGCATCCTCAGTGTAAATCCCTTTGAAATGGAGGTGGGCAACTTGCTTTATTCCTTCAAAATCCATGACAGTCTGATTCTGAAATTGAATTTCCTTGACAAAGTTGTAATTTTTCCTGGCCTCTAAAAGGAATCGGGCCTTCTTGTAAGAAACTATTACTTGATCACTTTTCTCACATTTCTTTCTTGAAGGTATTTAGACACTCGACTATCAGGGAGAGGAAATCAATGAAAATGTGAGGTAGAGAAGTATTGCAACCGTGTTAATGTATAATAATATGTCACACTTCACCCCCCATATCAACAACTCAGGTCAACATTAACAAAAGCTACTCACTTTATTCTATTTAAATTGAGTCATAAGGCAACTGATATTGAAAATTTTTATATGAAAGAGATTGCTAGGTTGCATGGAGAGCCTAAAGCAATTGTCTCGGATATATATCCAAGTTTTACTTAAAACTTTTGGAAAGGATTATCCAAAGGTTTTGGTACAAACCTGAATTTTAGTAAAACCTATCATCTACAAGTATATGGATGGATAAAGAGAGTTAATCAAGTGATTGAAGACATGTTGAGGATGTATGTGATGGATAAGCCATCCAAGTGGGAGGATTACTTGCATTTGGTTGAATTTTCATATATTGATGGATATCAAGATTCATTGAAAATGAGTCCATTTGAAGCTTTACATTATAGAAAATGCAATACTTCAGTGAGTTGGTAGGATCCAGCAATCATAGTAGTCCTTGAGCCATAATTGTTCAAGGATATGGAAGAGAAAATCATTGAGATTAAGCAGAATTTGAAGACAATAAAGGACATGGAAAAGAGTTATGTGGATCAAGGCAGGATACAAAAGGAATTTAAAATTAGTGAGCATGTATTCTTGAAAGTGAAGCCAAAGAAGAGTTCTTCAAAGTTGGGAAGTTGAACCAAGCTAGCAACCATATTTTGTGGTCCATTTGAGATATTGGATAGAATAGGACCAGTTACACACATGTTTGCATTCATCTCTTCCATGACAATGCATAATGTATTTCATGTGTCATTATTGAAAAATCATGTGCATGATCCTAACCATTTCATTGATTGGACTTTGATTCAGGTGGAGCTAGAAAGAGACTTTGAGGTGTAGCAATTGCATATATTAGATAGGAAGCTCATTGATGATCTGTAACAAATACATGGAGTAGGTAAAGGTCTAGTGGACCTGTTACATCCCTAAAGAAGTGACATGGGAGTGCGAAGATGTGATGTGGGAGGAATACTCACATCTATTTTGAAATTTTTATGCAAAAACTATTGTATATTTTCCACACATATGCATGGTGATGTATGCCAAGGATGATGCAAAATTTAGGGGGAGGGGAATGTAACACCCTAATTTTGATCCCCAAATTAGCAATGTATATATATAAATATATGTATACGATGAATGGTTGAGGGCTAAGCAATGCAATATGTAAATATTGTAGATTGAACGTTATTAATAAAAAAATACATCATCGACTACAGATGGAGAAGGACAAAACATGGGAGGTTATGATTCCACAAGAGAGGAATGAGAGAGGGATTAGGCGATCAATGGGGGGGATAAAGTAAATAATAGTATTTTATTCATAAGCCCAAATCCTTTATCTCATATTACCCTAATTCCTATATCTCATATATTATCCTTATTACCTTGAAGTGAGTCACTGAGTGAAGTACATAGGCTTCTTAGGAAGCCACATGGTTAGTTGATATCATGCAAATATAACCCATGATTCTTAGTGGGCGTACATCATTCTTCCTTGGGGATTTTTTGGGAGAGTCTATGTTTCCAAGACTATAACAAAATTTTGATTATGTTATTATGAGTATTATGTGGGGATTTTTCCCATGTGCATAAGGAAAATATTGTCATTAAGAAAACTCCATAACAACTAAGGATTCTTGGAGTCCCCATCAAACATATTTCTTGTCCAACCTATGTTGGGGTCCTAGAGGGAAGTGGTATAGCTCGAGGGACTACATGGTAGGGAAGGAGATCACATTCCTTGGGTTGTGTAGGTTGAAGGGGAAAGAGAGCCAATGGATTGGAATTATTGTGAGAGTTTACAACTTCGGGAAATTCTGGGAATTGGGCTATGTGCGAGGACTAGAGAAACCCATAGGATAAATTCATCCTTAAAAGACTCATAGTCTCAACTCGGGGGTGGCCATATTGCTGAAATAGTACGAGAAACGAAGAGTCTATGGTTGCACGAAATGTTCTTCACTTGTAGCTAGTTGGTGTTCAATTTTAAAAAAATAAGTGTTTATGGATTATTTATACTTATGTTGAATTTAATGATGTTTATGTTATTCATTCATTGATGTTATATTTACATTAATATTATCTGCATATGTAACATTGAATGCAAATTATATTTGCATAAGCATGCTTGTCATGTTGCATGCAATCATTTGTTAATAATAGGGAAGAATGGATTATGGTATTAGAGCAAGATGAGAAATGGAAAAATTGTGATTCTAAGAAGTACCCCATATCCTCAACAAAGTATAGAGGGCATTGAATACATTACAATTACCTTCTCTACTATGGCCAAGTTGGCCACTTCATGCACTTTACAATGGAGAAAATATGTCACTTAAATAGACTTATTCAACATGAATACCATGGGTTCAAATCATGTGTTACTGTAAACCACCTATGGTAAACCCACACTTCACTAAGTCAATATTATCCTAATAGTCGTTTGTAATCCATCTCATGAGGGTGACATCGGCCATCTAGGTTTATTTGGATGGCTTCTAAAATTTATTTCTCCAAATCAACTTTGGCATGAGGGTATTGACAAGCCTTTAAGACTGCATCACCCAATAATTTTCCAATGTTATTCCCTGTGACTTGGAATGTCATGTTGACCTAGAAAATGAATGACAAGTGTGGGAGTGAACCCACACTGGAACCAACTTGGGAAAGTCCTCTTCTAGGTTGAAGTTAAGCATTCAATTATTGAAATATCAGGTCTCTATATTCCTTGAGGTGGAACAACAAAGCTATACATCCCCATCCATGAAGGAATAAGTTTATTGACATATATATTAGTGAAACCTAATGCTCTTCTACCCAAATTGCGAGAAATCTATAGCTAGGTCAACCCCCATAAATTTCCTAATCATGGATTTCTCTGCACTAAGAAGGACCTTAATCCCTAGAGATGAAATGGATATGTTTAACTTTGGCCTACTAAAAGCTTCCTCATGAAGGAGTCGTTTTAATATTTGGAGTGGGGTTCATGCTTCGAGGTAGTGGAAATAAGAGTTTGGAATGTTGTTGCTTCATAAGCATAACTTAAGTCTACTTGACCTTCCATGGCATTGGTTGTGAGACTATGGGTCTGCTTGATAATTAGGGTTGAAACCAAAACCACAGTAGAAGCTTGACTCTCCATCTATATTCTCTATCTATATACATCTGAATAAATACTTTACCAATTAATCATAAAACAATCTCTCATTTGCTTGAACTTATTAGTACTACATTCAACAAATCAATATTAAAACATAGCTTATAATGTTACTTATTCCCTAAATTTAGAGAGCACATATAATATGAATCCTTCATTAGTTCAAATGAATATAAACTTATATTATACTTAAACAATATCATTGCCTGGAAACCAAATTACAAAGTACTTAGGAGATAAAGAGCTTTAATCTCATTAAATATAAACAAATTAACTTCTAACAAAAATCAATGAATTCAATCGTAATATCTATCTATCTATCTATCTATATATATATATATATATATATAAATGATAGCATTGTATGAAAACCAAATTGGAAACCAAGTTACAAAGCACTTAGGAGATAAGAGACTCCAAACTTATTAAATTTTAAATAAAATAGATTTAACACTACATTGTATTCACAAATTTGATTGCAAAGATTTTAGTACAAATTTGATTGCACATATTTTATATCAGCTAAGATATTAAGATTTTATATCAAATTTGATGCTCTATAATTCCTAAATTAACAAAGAAATCGTTTCAACTTCAACTTAATTATATGCATGTAAAGATAGTTGGTTAAGTATTCTCGCCTATTGTTGATCAAGTCTCCATTTAAGAGAGATGTAAATGTTCATGAAACTTCATACCATGTGATTGTGCATTCAATTTCTTGCCTCACCTTAACTCTCCACAATTAGAAGTGTCGTTGAGTTATAGATATCAAAGAGTTATCTATCTAATACAACTAAAAGTTTTGTGCTTGCTAAGACACTCTTTGAGTTTTAGAATTTTTTGGAGCAGGGCGGGAGACTTGATTCAAAACCTGAAACTATGCAATAATGGCAGACTAGGAAAAACACGGTCCTAGAGGGCCCTACACCATGGCGTTATTGTTTCCTACTCCATTTAATTTGCAGCTATTGCCTCATGGGGATAGAGGAGCTTTCTCCCTCCTCACCTTTAGCGGAGGTTCTAACTCTCCAGTCATTTTAGTGTGGCCCTCCCCCCCAGACGACTCTGCATTGCCATAACCTCGTATTAACTGCACCTTTACTCCATCGAACTTTCTTGGGCAGACTACATTGTCCTACCTTACCTGCATCCACTTCGACTTAATGTCTTACTCTAGAACACTTCTAAGTGGGTCTCAACTGGCAGCTCCTCCTTTCTCCATGAGACAAGCACTGATGAAGGTTGAAGTCAACGCACTCATGGGTGTTGCTAACGAGTCCCTCTAGAACAATGCGGGCCTCTTCACGTCGACAGATGAGCTCACCAGGTGCGCGCAAATTAACTCACCACTACTTGGGGCTTCACGTCGACCTACTATCTCCATTTCATCTGCCATCCCCACTACTTCCCTGGTCACCACCACCTACCCTTTTCATAACTCTGCTAAACTCTCGACTGACCGAAGGAACCTTTCCAAACTCCACCTGCCCCTCCTCTTGACAGAAGAACAATCTCGTTTTCCCTCCACTTGGAACCATTCACAGAGTCTCTCGACTACTCCTCCCAGGGTACCCTTCCCTAAACCAAGACATGGAATTTCCATGGCAGACCCATCACTTTCTTCAGCTTTGCGAGGGGAGTCAACTACCTTGGCGACCCTGGGACCCGTTGGAACCTCTGGGTTTAAACGTTCAGCTAGAGCATGTACTACTAGAGGTAGGAAATTAACCCTTCGAATGTGGTGCTCGAAGAAGACCAAAAAGAGAATGGTCCTTGGAGTTTATACCATCTTGGAAGATTCAGTTTCTATGGCTCTTTGTAGTCTTGTGGGTAGACTTTCCTACAGGCATCTTTGTAGTAGAGACCTGGCAGAGTGAGTGAAGACATCCTGGTGGCCTTTGCTGGGATATGTTCCTGCATTCTCTTTCCTTGCGAGAGGTTGGCTTTACTTCCAGTTCAAATCCCATGAAGACTCTATTATTATCATGGAGTGGCTCTGGACACTAGATGGCGGTAGCATTATGTTGAAGCGATGGCGTGTTAGTTTTGATATTGCGCAGGATTACTTTCGTATGCGCCATCTTTGGGTTCTCCTACCTGGTTTGCCACTATACCTTTGGAATGATAAATCCCTTGAGGCCATCGGGAATTCACTTGGACGGTTCATCAGCATGGGCTCTAATTCTCTAGCTAGAATGGACAAGAAAGTGGCAAGGATTCTGGTGGAGATTGATATACATGAAGGTCTGCTAGAATCTATCAATATAGAATGGAGAGGTCACCCTACTTGCCAGAAAATAAATTATCTTGGCATACCCTTCAAATGCACTTTCTGCAGATAGACGGGACACCTGAGAAAACTCTGCACTAGTTTCTCGGAGGATGAACAGTCGGAGGACACCATGCTTGAACTCTCTACCAGGTTGGAATCCCCGAGAGTGAACTCATAGGCTACATATACAGATTTTTTTTATGTTGGTGAAACAACAGCCTCAGACTCCATTACTAGTAAGCTCAAAAACATATGTCCATCTCTTTTTTTCTCATTGACTGCCTGGGAAAAAGAACTTTTGTATTTCTCTACCATTCTGGCTTTGGGCACTCCAAAAACACCTCGCAGAGACACACCATTGGCTCGAGATTACACAAGTGCACCACCTACTTTTACTGATACCTACTCACATGGAGGGATACAGAGCAACCCCTTGCCTGATTTTGTTTACCCTAAAGCACAAGATAGTCTTGTGGTTGCCAGCTCACATGTTCATTGGACATGGTACCATGACTAATTAATAGGTGGAGGATTTTTTCATCCCAGGCCTCAGTGAATCTGAGCCAGGGGACAGTACACTTGGCGTTGTATAGGAAACTTTGATCTTGTCCTATAAAGAAGCATTGTCCCCCATTCCTTTTCCTACCTTTTTGGGGAATTCTGTACTCAAACCAGAGACTTCGAGTGCAGTCCCGGGATGCTTTGAAAACTTGGGTTTGGACTTTGGAAAAGAATACACCTGGTCAAGAGGGCTAGGCTATGAACACTCACCAATCAAAACCGAAAGTGTTCATCGAAAGGAGGGCCCACTTGCTACATTTTATGTTGATTTTATCCCACCACACTCTAATATTGGGGTGCTTAGAGGCATGAAATCCCTTGCGAGAGCCAAGCCATGATCTTTCTCTCCCTCAATATCAGAGGGGTGGGGGGACCCTAAAATCTGCCTCATTTAGAAGGCTCCTTTCTAGGACTTCTCCGGACATTATCTTCCTACAGGAAACTATGGTTGACAGTCAAAAGGTCAGAACATTCTTGAATAAGTTCTGCTCCAGCTGGCATATCTGTTATGTAAAATCACTTGGTACCTCTGAGGAATTTGTTGTTTCCTGGGATCCTACAAAGTTTGATTTAACCCCCTATATGTGTTGTGGTGGCATCCTACTTACAGGTACCAGCCGGTGGAGCAACCAACAGATCAACTTTATCAATATATATGGTCCCTGCACTGATAGAAAATTATTCTGGGACAAGGTGGAGGCTCGGGGCCTGCTTGATCACACAAATTTGATTATAGCAGGAGACATGAACCTAAAAACAAATGTGGGGGAAGTGTGGGGGGCCTCGACTACATAGGACTCTCTAGATGATTACTTTAAAACTCTCTTTCAAACACACGATCTGGTAGACTTCCCTCCGGATGTATTGGTCCCTACTTGGTGCAACGAACATGCGGGTTTAGAATCCATTTCCAAGCGACTAGACCGGTTTCTTATCTCTGAACATCTTGCCTTGTTCGATGGAAGGGTCAGATCCTGGGTGGATTATCTCTATCTGTCGGATCATGCTCTAATTCTTTTGCAATTTGACTCGCCTGCTCTTCTTATTGCTTACCCCTTTAAATTGAATTCAAGTTGGTTGGTCGAGGAAGAATTCAATTCTATTGTCAAGAAAGTCTGGAAAGACCCCTTATTTTTTATTGAGCCAGGAATTCAGCAACGATTTGTCTGGAAATTAAAATATCTAAAAGTATGCATCAAACTTTGGGCTACTACACACACAAAACAAAAACTCCTTATACTTCAAGATCTGGAGTTTGAGATATAGGCTCTCTTTCAAGCAGGTACACAGGCTGGGGACAACAGGAACAGGAATCAAAACTTCAAACTTCTAGAATCTGGGAGGAACCAAATATTACTCGCAGAAGAAGCACTTTGGAGGCAACGGAGCAGAGCTAACTGGATAAAGTGTGGCGACCTTAACACAAAATTCTTTCACCGTTTCATGAGCTCTTGCAAGAATAAAAAATATTTGGGAGATAAAATATGAAGCAGGCATTTTCCACAGCGAACAACGAGCCCTAAAGCATGCAGCTGCAAACTTCTTCAAATCCTTCTATGAGGCGAAGCCACATAATAATTTACAGGATCCAGTCATTGTGGCCAAACTCTTCCCTCGATGAGGCACAACGAATGATTCCAATCATTTGGATATCCCTTGCATGATACAAGATGTTTTGGATGCATTAAAATCTTTTTCCAAGGATAAAAGCCTAGGCCCCGACGACTAGACTATAGAATTATATCTGCATTTCTTTGATTTAGTAGAGGCCGATCTCCTGGAGCTAGTGGAAAACACCAGACTCAGTGGAAAGGTGACTAGTGCACTAAAATCAAACTTCTTGACACTTATTCCTAAATAAAATAATCCTACCACATTTGGCGACTACAGACCGATTGCACTATGTAATCTATGTTATAAATTAATCTCTAAAATCATTACTAATAGGATAAAACCTATTCTCTCGAGGACACTATCGGGTGAACATCTGGGGTTCTTAAAGGGTCGATAGATTTTAGACACCATTAGCACTGCCCAGGAGTGCTTGCACAGTATTAAAACTAAAAATTCAAAGGCACTTATCCTAAAAGTGGACCTTAAAAAAGCATTCGACTATATTGACTGGGACTTCCTCAGATTAATACTGACACAATCAGGATTCAGTCAATCCTCGATTAAGTGGATCATGAGTTGCGTGGTAAGTGAAAAAATTGTTGTATTGTTTAATGGCGAATCTTCCACTTTCTTTCATAGTGGCAGAGAATTGAGGAAGGGTTGCCCCCTCTCACCACTCTTGTTCATCCTAGTTATGGAAGTATTAAGTCTGCTACTCAAAAAAGGTCAAGAAGAAGAAAAGATTTTGGGGATTAAAGTGTCCAATATCTTCAAGGTTTTACACCTCCTATTCGTCTATGATGTCAGTATCATGACCAATGACACTCTACAGAAATGGAGGGAAATTAAAGAAATATTGAAGACTTTCTACAGTGCCACGGGTTTGCCGATTAATTGGACAAAATCAACTTTGCACTATGCCAATTTGCAAGATTAGGCTTTGGAACAACTGAAAGGCCTCTTTCTTTATAAATGTGTACACCTTTATATTGGTTTTAAGTACCTTGGATATATTATTAAAGTTGACTCCTATAAGGCCACAGACTGGAACTGGCTCGTAGCAAAAGTGGAGAAAAAAATTGGACATTGGTGCAATAGATGGATCTCCTTAGGAGGCCAGTTCACTCTCATCAAAGTTGTCTTAGAAGGACAACCGGTTTATTGGATGGCCCTCGCATCCATACCAACTATGGTTATTGATAAGCTAAGGAAATTAACTTACAATTTTATCTGGTCGGGCATCACTGACTATTCTCGTCAACATCTTTGCAACTGGGAATCCTTGGCCAAACCAAAAAACAAGGGTGGATGGGGGATCAGCAACATCTTCCATTTCAACAAAGCATTGGCTGCCAACTCACTTTGGCGTGTGTTGACAAAATATGGCATGTGGCACTTTGTTATTAAAGACAAATATATGCCCCATGTATCGGTGGCCACTTGGCTTAGGAATGTGACAAACACTACCAGGGTGGCCTCTCAGATCTGGAGAAACTTGGTAAAGTTGGTAAAATGGATAACTCATTGGCTCTGTTGGAAGTCGGGCTCAGGACACTCAATTATTCTTGGCAAGGATTGCATTATAGGACTGGATAAGGCCTCCTATCTCTCTATACAGCTGATTACACATCTAAATTCAAAAAACATCAGGTACCTCTTTCAAGCAAGAGGAAGCACCAGATCCAGGATACTATCAGACGACTGGATATCTAGTATCGAGCTTGACCTTTCTACAGAGCACGCAGTGGAATGGGATAATTACTGCATGAAACTTTAGTGCTTGGGCATACAACTGCAAGATACTGATAATCAACTTATGTGGTCAGGGGGAGACAGATCGGGCCTCTTAACTGTAAAAAATGTCTACACGGCCATTACAAATTCTCTCTGGCAAATAAATATTGGTGGATGGAGGAAAAATTCATGGTCCTGGAACATTGCACAAAAGATTAAGTTGTTCACCTAGCTAACTATAGAAAACAAAATACACACTTGGGATAATCTTCAAAGGAAAGGCTGGGTTGGACCCAACATATGTCAATTGTGCTATAGTGATGAAGAAACAGTGATGCATCTCTTTATTAAGTGCCCCTTCACTCGACAAGTATGGGATATAATTACTCTTGATCAAAGTTTAAATACTATTTGGGAAGGGACTACAATATCTGCTTGCTATGATTATTGGTCAACAAGGGAGCGCAACTTAAAACATCTCCCTTCTCTGGTCTATTGGTTCATATGGCTGGATAGGAACAAAAAATTCTTTGAAAATGGGACCCCATCCACAAGTATTGTTGCCTATAAAACACTTGGTATGCTAAAAAATTAGAAATACATACACCTAAGTAAAGTGGTAAATCAGATAAAAAGTAGGACACTTAATACAGAGGATACACCTACGGGGTGGTTTAGTGGTGCAACGCAGTCCAATGGCACACAAAGTGGAGCAAGAGGCTTGATCAGTGTCTCGAAGAATTCACAATACAAATGGACCTTCAACTGTGGCTCGGGCACTAACACCGTGGCATAATTATTGGGCGCTTGGGCCACACTACACTTGGCATCCATATTAAACATCGAAGTCCTTCAAATTCTTGGGGATTCTAGAATTATTATAGAATGGTTGAACAATAGGGGTAAGCTACAAGCCATCTCTCTTATGGCCTGGAAGGACAGAATCAAAATTCTACAGTCCACTTTCAAGAAGCTCAACTTCAAACATATTTATCGTGAGCACAACAAGGAAGCAAATCATCTATCAAAGGTCGCACTACAGAAAAAAGTTGGCATAATCACTTACAACCATTGGGTTGAAGGACATTAGGGGCCTCCACAGATACTAAAGCTATACTAGGACCTGCAACAACAACACAGCTATGGACAATCCAACCTGGGCGAAGGATAATATCTTATGCTTTTTATTTTATTTTGAGTATATGTGATAGCTAGTACTATGGACTATACTCTTTTTGCTAGCTTTTGGTATATAGTAGTGCCTATATCTATAGTTTCTATCTATGATCTTTCACCTTTTTGTTGGTTGAAAAACCATTGTAGGCGAAAGATATATTTGATAGTGGATACTTTTGTTGGGATTGTAAATAATGTCATGAAAACATATTATATATTAATATAATTGAGATATTTTTCTGCTGGAAGACACTCTTTTGTTTAAAAACAAGACTTACAAGTTTACTTTGCAAAGTACACAAACTCAACCATATTATTATAAACATTTTCCCTAAGTTATTTAATGATTAATTAAATTTTAAGACCAATTTTATGTACTTTACTAATGAGAGTCATAAATTTTATACTAAAGGTGTGTTTTTGGATCCAACAACATCTCTACTTTTTATCACAACATTTCTTACTTTGCTACATAATAGAGCTCACTAAACTAGAACATAGTGTTGCAAGCTCTTATGTCTTTATTGTTAATCCAAATTAACTGTTAATTCAATCTAACACAAGTTTAATGAAAACACTTTTTAAGAACTAAAATGTATAACCAAAATATTTTAACCAAATTGTTTTATTGATTATCTAGAATACAACAATTACATCATCACTTTTTTAATTTAATATTATTAAAACTAATCATAATTTTGTAATTAATCAAGGGGATTTGGTGTGAGGGGGTCCTTCATGATTTCAAAGGACAAAAAAAAACTATAATATGCTTGGAGTCTTGGAGTATGCATTAATACTCAAGTAAAGGCTATGGTTTTCTGCAAGGTTTGAAATTGGCTCTAGCTTGTCAATTTTTTTCCATTATTGTGAATGGAGACTCTTCCGTTGTTATTCAAGTAATGTGCAAAGTTACTAGGTCATTACCAGGTCAAACAATTGCAAGCTTGCCTTTATCTTGTTCAGAATAGAACAAGAGGTGGTTCTATTTCATAAAATCAAATTCCTCCAGGTTTTGAGAGAACAAAATGTGGAATTTGACCAATTTGCTAATGAAACCACAAGAGAAAAAAATAGGGTGTTAAGGCTCAATGGCTGAAGGTATTATTAAGCTATATCTTGGAGCATTGAATCATCCATCACTTTAGAACATCGAAGCATCCACTATCTAGTACTTCAAATTTATGAAGCCACGTGTCCAACACAAGGGAGTTCCATTCCCAAGACCCTCCAAAACTGTGAAGAGATTCGTTGTACATTCGCACATGTTTAGTATACAAAAGTGGTGTGTAATTTAATGACCCCCGAGGTATATTACTCATAATATGTGGGATGATGTCTTTTAGATGGGTTGTTTTCATGGGAGAAAGGAAATTTGACACTATGAATCCCAGTGCTTGTTCTCCATCCATTCCTAGGATAGGCACTCGTATTAGGTTAGAAATCTTGGTTTTAAATTTGAGTTTAGGTTGGTGTCGTTGCTATGTTCGTAGCTTGTGAAACTGCTCTAGATATCTATGCGTTCATCCATTTGGTGCACTAGATTCTTGTTCGAAGTAATTTGTTCTTTGTTCCTGGGTGGGATTTTTAGATTAAGCCTTCTCTGGGTTGGGAGTATCATAGTCTCGGAGGCATTTTATGGATTAATTCAGCCCAACTTCTTTGTACACCTCGCCCCTTTTCAATTTTGTTTGTGTGCTTTTCTCGAGGTAATCATGGAATTTCAAGAGATTAAAGAAAAATTTGTAGGTATTTGAGGAATTGATTAAGGATAATAAGGATGCTCTATGCACAACCAAAATGAAAATGCAGGACTATAAGCTATAGGTAACCTCTCAGATTGTATTTATCGTGGGGATTATGGCTCATTTGAATCAGAGAGTAAATCAATTGGAAGAGGAATGTGCTTTATTAAGGAAGACACAACTGAGCAAGAATGGAAATTTAGGTGCTTCCAACCACATCAGTCTGGACATTAGGGAGCAGGGGGAACTCAGGGAAGAAAACATTGGTCAACAACTTTTTGAAGCTATTGAAATATGTGACTTTTTTTTTTTCCAAAAAAAATTCGAACAAAATTATATTAGTAATAAAAAAATTTACATCATCAGATCTAATGATAAAAAAAGACTAGTTCTGCTCGGCCTACAAGGCCCCACTTCACCTTCAAAAAACCTGTTCCCTAAAACAGGGTAGCTTCATTCTGGGACTGATAATATAAGACATTAATATCCTAGAAAATTAAAAAGTTTGGCACTCTAGTCCTAAACAAAGGGAGCAAACTGGGCTTGGAATAAGAGCACTTTCCACAAGGAATGGAAGAGTATGTTAATTGCAATATTTTCTAATTAGTCTATGTATTTCAAAGTTTTTTTTATATTCAATAGATTTTGTAGGATTTATAGTAGTGCTTGATACCTGGAACTCTTGTTATCATTTTTCTATGGAGTATCCACTGGAAATGTCGGACATTTCAATATTTTATACATAGTTTCTCTCCAAAAAACTCAAGCAACATTATGACTAACTGCGAAAAGCTACACTCTCATAAGGAATTATTATGCATCTCTTAAGACTAATGTAATATTGTTGTTTAGCTTAAATACAACATTTTTTTAATAAATAAAATTGTTCTCTAGTTTCGATTTTAAAAATAATTCTATAATCGATCCAGCTAAGTAAACTTAGTGACATTTATTTAAATTTCTTCATTTATTGTTTGAATAAAATTATGTATGTAAATTATTCTAATAATATTAAATTAAATTATTCAAACAATTAATAATTATTATGCTCTGAATCTCTTACGACTAATGTAATATTGTTCTTTAGCTTAAGTATAATATTTTTTAATAAATAGAATTGTTCTCTAATTTTAATTTTAAAAATAATTCTATAATTAATCCAACTAAGTAAACTTAGTGACATTTATTTAAATCTCAAATTATTCTAATAATATTAAATTAAATTATTCAAATAATATTAAATTAAATTATTTAAATAATTTTAAAAGAATCTTTTAATGTTAAATTAAAATTGTTAGAATAATCTCACAAGATTTTTTTGTATAGTTGAGATATATTATTTGAGTATAAACATTCTTTAATGTAATGTTAAAGTAAAATTGTTAGAATAATCTCAAAAGAATCTTCTTATAATAGTTGAGATATATTATTTGAGTATAAACATTATTTAATCTTACTTTATGAGTGGAAGACTCTTTTGGTGGATCTTGCTTTCAAATGGGGAGTTAAAAAAAGAGACAACGTAAATCATATGGATTTTATTAATAATAATGAAATGTATTTTTAAATAAAAAAGTGTTTCATAAGAATAAATGTTTTTTTATTATTTTATTTTATCTTTGAAAATTAAGATTCAATATTTTTATTCTATTATATCATTTTACAAAAATAAAAAATAAATATATTATTATTTTATTTTATCAATTTTATAATATATTTCATACTCTACAAAATTATAATTAATATTAATAAATTAATTTAGAAAAGAATCTTCTCTCACCCTCGAATTCTAGTATTTCCATGATCATAAGTTAATGTTTCTATTATCATGGTCAAACATGACCCTTCACAAAATGTAAATAAAATAAAAATATATATAATTTTATATAACAATGGGTGATAATAAATGATGTCAACATATTAAAATGTGTATACTTCATTCATTCACTCTCCAACAAATATATAATATGAAATCCTAAAAATGTATAAAGCTTATTTGTTATTTTATTATTGTATTTCATTCCTCAAATGCAAGTATTTACGTATATGTATTTTTACATTAAAGGATGTTTCTAGGATGGTGAAGATAAACATCATCGAATAAATATAGTTAGTTGTTTTAAGAGTATTTACATGTATATTTTCTTTACTCTGTATATATAATATTTAAGTTTTTTTTTTTAAGTTTTCATGTTATCTTCTCAACAAGAAATTAAAACTATACATATATTTCCTCTCTATTGATCCAATTTTGTTTCAGCTAGTTCATCCATTATTTTGTTCATGTTATTATCCATTATCTTGTTCATGTTCTTATAGATATGTGAAAAAGATATTTGTGAGAAAGTTGAAACTATTAATTAAACATTTTTAAATAAGAGTTGTAATGTAAAGTTGTTCAATGTGATTTTTTTTTATGCATCTATTGAATTACAAGAAACAAGTTATAATATATTTGGATTTGTGAGACTCTTGATTTTTAGGCCTGTTTCAACACCAATTTGAGGGCCATTAACTCATAAAAATAATTGGATTCCTTACTAATTCTAGCTTTGAATTTAATGTTATGGTTTTGAGATAAATACAATATTCCTCTTACTTTTCTCCTGAAAGGAGTCCCTTGAGAGACCCTATCAAAATATGCCCAATGAGTGTTCATATTTATTGTCTCTTCTGCATGACAGTGAGTTGTTGTTTCTCCTGGGCTTATGGGAATGTGTTAAGGTTGTTTAAATCCTAGATAACACATTTTAAAGGTAGGGTTTCTTTTCCTTTAAACAATTTCAGATTTCTAGCCTGCTAAACTTCCCGAGGAAGAGCCTTGTTCTTTTTTGTGTCTTTGTTAGCATACCATGCTCTTCAATATCATATTTTCCACTTCCTTCCATACTTCCTTAGTAAAAGGGCATGTCATTATGATATGAGCATTTGTTTCTTCTACATTTTGACATAAATTGCACCAACCAGGTCTAGCATATATCCTTTTTGGTAGTATGTTCCCTATGGTGTTGATGTTTGTAGCATCGGATAGGTACTTCCGCATAGGTCTAAGTGTCTAGATGTGTGGAAGTCGTCCAAAAACTTCAACCTTATTAATTTACTTTAATTAAAGGAATTATTAAAGTAAAGTGTTTTTTATAATTAAAGTGAGTTTAATTTAATGAAATGCTAAGGTTATTGTCATTAGTAAATTAAATGAATCTTAGCCATTGATCTCAAGTGAAGTGATATCTAATCTCAATCGTTAATTACTTTGGAGATTAGGGTTATGTTTTATTCAATCATAACTCAAGATTACAAAAGCAAGGATAAGTGAAGGAGAAAGATATCCATTTGAAGAGCAAAGAAGGACTTTTGCTCAAGTGTTTGAGTCACGAACGACCGTGACTCAAGGGGATCACAATCATTACAACAAAGCTCGAAACCATTATAATAATATACTCATTAAGAGCTTAGCATGTCACTTGCAAGAATTAAACCCAGATGGAAAAGATAACAACCATTCCTTCGAACCACTCAAACTAAACCTAATTAACACTATGACAAGTCCTTACATAAACCAACTCTTAATTTTAATTTGAAGGTCATTACACACTACTCATAACATTTAAATAATGTGTTAAATGAACTTCCATTACACCCATTATCAAGGATTTTGATTATCATATATTAAACTAAATGTGAATAACATCCTCCTTTTTCATTTTCTTAAAATAATCCACCTTTTTCATTTTCTTAAAATAATAAACGATCTACTTCAAACATTCGATACATGGTTTAATTTCATTTATATAAGTCTCTACTGTAAACTAGGAAATATTTAAATCAGACCTAATTCTAATTTCTTACTATTTGGTGACTTGGAACTCAGTTGTATAACGAGATTTGAGTGATTTAGTGGTATTGTCCAAGTTAGAGAAAATTGACAATCAAGTACAATTTTGGGTTGAAGGTTTATTTGCAATTTGCAAAGCCAAGCTTTAGGTATAATACGGTGAAATTTCTTATTTGTGTTTGGTTGTTTGCATGGGTTGTGTGGTTTGGTAATGTGAAAGAGAAATTACTATCATTTTTTTGAATTTTACAAGGTTATTTAGTTATCTAGATCTAAATTTTATAAGTAAGAATGTCACTCCATTGTGAATTGTCCCTAGAAAATGAGCTTGAACAAGAAGTTGGCATCATGATATTTTTTAGATTTTATTCATTAACATGGTGTGTCTTATTTAAAAAAAAAAATAGTGATTTTGTATGCTTTTATGTCTTCAATGTACAATGTTAGAGGGTTAATTTTTCATTTTTTGGATGGCTATCAAATATTTTCAACCTGGAGATTCTTATGAGTATGGGAAAGTTTATAAAAACTTTAAGAAATGCACTCTTGGAGAGGAATAGTTAGACAAAGCAAAAGGTGTGAATGACTTAGGTTTAGAGTTAAGTCATGATGAAGATAATGAGGAAGAACAAGAAGACCTATGCAAAACAAAACTAAGACAAGCTTGGTTAATGTAAAATGTAAAACCTCATGGAAAGTCTTGATTTTGAGTACATTAGCCATACATTGTTGAAGAGCAAGTATGAACTTTAATATATTTCCCTCTCATACAAATTCTTCCATAGAACAATAGGGTGAACCTTACTAAAATATGTTAGTTAAATGGTGATAATGGAGATTTTGAGTTGAAAAGCTTGATATACCTTTTTCCTTTTCTTCAAATAACTAGCAAATTATTTTACACATTGCAAAGGTCAACTAACTCAATTTATTTGAAACTATTTATTGTAAAATAACATATGTTTCAATCAACCTAATTTTAACTTATTATTAGTGTTACTTGAAATTATGCGGTGACTTCAAATTGAATCCTACGAAGTGTTTTTCCAATGGTAATGGGTATTACTCACATCGGAGAAATTAGTAAATGAGTGCAGTTTTGATTGATGGTTGTTTGCAATTTGCAAAGCCAATTTCTTGTTACAATGTGTCGCAACTTCATATTTGTGTGTCAACTAATTACTAGCATTATTGTATGGTATAGTAATCTAAAAGAGTCATTAGCACCTTCTTTTTTAGAATTTTGTTGGTTATCTGGATGTTCTTCCATAATCTATTTATTTTTCCCAAGGAAAATCTCATTGGAAACTCCCAAGCACCTCCTCGCATTTCATAGATGGTACTCAATGTCACTACAAGGAAAAAACTAGTTAGTGAAGGTTGTCATGGAATCGCTTCTCCTTTCATCGTTTTTAGCAAAGGTAGACAATTTAGGTTTTAGTGTATTTTTTTGTCAATGCGCCTAAATCATTATTGTGCATCCATGCGCTTCAATATCAAAAGCATAGGTGATCCATGGATACGAGTGCACTAAAGAAACAACATGCCAAAAAGACATCGGTGCTCCATTTTAGTCAATGTGTGCCACTGCTCCACGTTGTTTTAGGTGCACTAGTGCTTCTATACCAATGCACATCGAAGTGTCAACAACCCCAAAATACATTGGTGCTCCACTTTGGTCCCGATGCACAAGTGCTCCACATTGGTTTAGGAGAACTAGTGTTCCATGACTCATGTGGACTAGAGGGCCAATAGCCCAAAAAGACACAAGTGCTCCAATTCTGTATTCACGTACTAGTGCTCCTCATTAGTATGGGTGCATTGAATTCTATAAGGCATGGGTGCACCGGTGCTCCTAATACACCAAAGCACTAAACAATAATTCATATTTCTTTTAACTTGTTGAAAGAGGTGGGAAAAACATAAAGACGACTCTGGAAAAAGAGGAAAAATAAAGGGTTTGTTTCGTTTCTTCATTTCACATGAGAGAAGAGGAAGAGGAGGTGGTTCTACAAGAGAATGTAATACAAATAGCCATGAAGATAGGGAAAGACAAAGAGTATTGCAGCCAAGTAACCCTTTTTTCCCTCTTCATTATTTCATTTCTTCCCGTTATTGATTTTATTTCTATTATTTTCCATTTCGCACTATTGTTCCTAATTTCTTAGTTGCTTTTGTTGGAATTTTTGGGTTGGTTTGAGGGTTTTGCCTTTAATTTGCAGGTTAATGGTGCATTTCTTTTCGGGTATTACATCAATGGACATGATTAGCAAATGAGCAGAAAGATCGACAAAGAAAAAGACACATTTGTGTACATCATTGTTCTATATCCATAGGTATTTTCAACTCCCTTTATTTGTAGGTTCACAAGGTTTCTCTACCCAACACAATGTTTTTCCTTGGTAATCTTGGAGCATCGATCCTCCTCTTTGGTATGGATGCATTAATGCTCCTATAAGGTATGGGTGCACTAGTGCTCCTATAAGGTGTGGGTGCACCAATGCTCATATTTGGGTATAGGCTCATTGGTGCACCTAATACATTGAAGCACCAAACAATAATTCATATTTCTTTTAACTTATTAAAAGAGGTGGGAAAAACTTTAAGAGGGATTTTAAAAGGAGAAAAAAGTGAGGGTTTGTTTCATTTCTTCATTTCACATGAGAGAAGAGGATAAGGAGATGGTTCTACAAGAGAATGAAATACAATAGCCATTAATGCAAGGAAAGACAAGGAGTTTTGTAGCCAAGTAACCTTTTTCCCCCTCTTTTAGTGTTGAATTTATTTATATTGTTTCCATTTCTCATAATTGTTCTAATTTTCTTAGCTAGTTTTGTTCAAAAAAAATGTTGGTGTAAGGGTTTTGCCTCTAAAATACAAGTTAATCATGGATTGTTTTTAAGGTTTTACATCAACATTATGACTAGAAAATGAGGGGCAAGTTCAACCAAGAAAGTAGTACATTTTTATGCAATGTGGTTGTATATCCATAGGGGTTTTCACCTCCCTTTATTTGCAAGTTCACAAAGTTTCTCTGAGTAGCATAGTGTTTTTCCCAAGTGATCTTCAAACATTGGTGCTCCTCTTATGTATGGTGCAACGATGCTCCCAATACACCATAGCACTGAACAATAATTTGTATATTTTAACTTATTGAAAGAGGAAGGAAAAAATACATTTACTACTCTTAAAAAGAGGAAAAATTGAGGGTTTGTTTCATTTCTACATTTTACACGAGAATAAAGGAAGATGAGGTGCTTCTACAAGAGGATAAAATGCAAATAGCTATGAATCTGGAGAAAACAAAGAGTATTGCAGCAAGGTAACCCTTTTTCTCCCTCTACTTTATGTCTCTTGTCCCCATTACTGATTTTATTTCTATTATTTTCAATTCCTCAATATTGTTCCTTATTTATTAGTTGGTTTTGCTAGAGTTTTTAAATGGTTTGAGGGTTTTATCTTTATTTTGTAGGTTAATGGTGGATTTGTTTTAGGTTTTTACATCAACAATTACAGCTAGGAAATGAGGGGCAAGCTCGAACAATAAAGGGGCACCTTTTTTTGTAGCATGGGTGCATGTCCAAAAGGGATTTCACTTCCCTTTCTTTGCAATTTCATGAGTTTCTTTGACCTGCGCAATGTTCTTCTTAGTATTTTTGGAGCAGTGGCACTCCCTTTTTGTTTGGGAGCACTAGTGCTCCATTTTTGTCTTCAATCACCAATGCTACTAGAGCTCTTCTTTGGTATGAGAGCATCAACTCTTCACTTTGTGCATATTATCTCTAGTGGATGAGTGGTTTTGCAGAGTTTTCTTCAAACATTTTTCATCTAACAATTTAGTGGTTCTGTAATTACAAGAGATCCACTCATTAAGCGGCTTGAGTGGTTTGAGAGTCACCATAGTTTTGTATGGGTAGTTTCATTGCCATGACTATATTGTAAAGCTTAACATTTCAATATCAGTTATTTTAAATTTTCATAATATTTTTCTTGTATTTATTTGTAATGTTTGTTTCATATGCTTCTAACTATAATTTGTTATTTCAAACAATCAAAATTATAATATATTATTTTATATTCTTCAAGTATTTTCAATTTTTTAAATGCAAATCGGAGATTCATTAATACAAATGTATAAGAACTAATATTTGGAATATTCAAAATAAAATTTATGTTATTGTTACATTTTGATAATCATGTATTTATTAAATTCAATCCATCAATATTATGCTTTCATAAAAATATTAAATACAAAACAAAGTTGTAAAAATGATTAAAAATATTAATAAATTATTAAATATAAATAACTTTTTGATAATAAACCAATAATTGATTCATTGTTTGATATCACAAGTGCTAGATTTTAGTATTGGAGCATCGACTCTCCTC